>JBCEWB010000018.1:1148983-1183172 GCA_039654565.1 Peronia peronii | reverse complement strand
CCGTGGATCGGGGGATGAGTCAAGAGGTAGCGATTAGATTCCAAGTCAGCGTATACATGTAATTTTCACGTAACATTCGGTAATAGCTGATGCTGTGGATTGCTCCTGGCAAAGAAGAGGACGGCCGCCTATTGGTCCACGATCGGCTGGAGCCGAGTGGGCAGAGTTAATTATGCATAAGAGCAAGCAGATGACTGAGCCTGTGAGATGGTTGGAATTGGACGTATAAATACGTCTTTTAGCACATGAGATAGGTCTTCAAATGATGTACTTATACGTCCGGTCGCAGTGAAGTGGTTAAATGATGAGATAAAAGTTTTGAAAAAAAGTGGAGTTTTTTATCACTGTTTTTTTTAGTGTCAGTGAAACTAGATTTTGGACATATCTTATTTGTCTTCAGTTGTTTTGTTTTCTTCCAATAATAATGTAAAAATAGACAGCACAGTATTAAGCTTCTAAATATGGCAGGGTATATAACAAAAATAAATGACAAAAACTAACTTAGAACCACATGCATTTCTCCTCTGTTGTTTTAAACCTATTATGTTTTTAAACCTTCTATTTTGAAACAAAATACTGAAATGGTGCAAAATGCTATTGAATGCCAGAACTGTACTTAATAAGCTGTCTATTACATAATCTGTCCTCATTATACTTTTATCTATTTCTATTTTATATATAAATGTTATGTGTGGAAGTGATACCAAATGCAGTAGCCATCAATTGACATCATCTGTCCTCTGTGACATGTTGTGTTTAGAATCTGATCCTATAAAAACTGGAAAGCAGAGGACAAGTAAGCCAGAACTGATAGCATTTGCTGACCATAACCTTTGGCAATCAGAAATTGACATTAGATTTGTATGACATTAAAGTTTTCTGAACACAAAGAATAGGCAAATACTTGCCTTAGAAAGGACTAAAATTATGAGGATGATGGCTGCTGTTAAGCACAGCACTTTGGGAAAACTCTAAATATGTTACTGGTTTCAGTTTGTGCACATGGAAGCCAAACATGTGTACATTTTTTTGTTTACTTCCAGCTAAGATCCAGTTCATTCTCTGTACCAAATTTATATTTTTAGCCCAATGAATGGAAAAAGATGTATGACTCAGCCTCCCCACATGAAGAGAAATGTCCAGAGCCTATGTGTTCTAATCTGACAAGTATGCAAGAGCTGATCATTCTCAGATGTTTCCGTCCTGATAAGGTGAGTTCAACTTTTTTTTCTTAATTAGGTGTAACTCATCACTTCTCAAGTAATACTGTTAGTTAGTGCATGTCTGAATAATGATATTCCATAATGCTTTTCTTTGCTTATTTTTCAAAAGAATACACAGATGATCCAGTGCAACAAAAAA
This sequence comes from Peronia peronii, assembly GCA_039654565.1. NCBI lineage: Eukaryota > Metazoa > Mollusca > Gastropoda > Systellommatophora > Onchidiidae > Peronia > Peronia peronii. The sequence continues at coordinate 1,181,810 of JBCEWB010000018.1, read as the reverse complement.
ATTGGATAAGAAAATATCCATGTCACAAGTATGAGCAATGTTAATCTGCTTCTATCTGATTCTACCTAATGTGCTTTAGAGCACAATGGAAGAGAAAGCATTGAGAGCATCATATAATTTGGCAAAGTTTATCATGACTGAAAAATGACAGTTCTTTATGAATCATAGGATCATGTTAGTTGGGTATGTAGTAATGAAGCTCAGTCTTTTTCTGTTTTGTTAACAATGAGCTGCACAGGAATTTGATACCTTATTCACATAACAAAAATATATACTAATGGATACAGGATAGTCAACAGCTCTTGTTTCCTACCATTTATTTGTAGTTAAACCATGTCAGACAGATTCTGTCTCCTCCTAAGTCTATTTGAAATAAGAAATTTCATGTTTGTATAAAATTGTGGTACTCACATTTGGTAAAGAATGGCAATAATTACTTTCTAATTTTTCATATCAGTAATAGTGAGAACAAATGTCTATATACTGACTTAATACAATTTGTATCTACTTCTGCCTTTTCATGCAGACACGTTTGTGAAATATGTCTTTGAGATCTTGTAGTTAAACAGATAAATGTATATCCTTAACAGCTTTTTTTTTTGTAGGACAGGGAGGGAAAATAAGAATCAGTCTATATTTGATAATGTGTTTATTACTTATCAAATGAAGATGTCAACAGGAGGAGACAGGAAGCTATAGAACCTCTTAAAAATGTGCCTGTTGTCATGAAAAAAGAAAACTGAAATGGTATGACCATATGTCCTGTTCATCAGGCTTGGCAAAAACCATCTTACAGCTACAGAAGAGGGAGACAGAGGAAGTAATGGAAGACAACACCCAAGAAAGGATAGGACTGAGGCTTGCTGAATCCCAGATAGTAATAGTGAATAGACAGGGTTAGAAGAGGTTGGTGGCCTAAACTTCACTGATGCCCTTTTGACACTAACTGATGTCAAGGGATAGATGAAGGTGAAGTTTGAAGGTAAAGAATTCTATAGAGAAATAATAGTGTCTCCATAATTTTTAAATCACTTATAAACTTTTGAATTCCAGATGGTTCCAGCAGTTCAGGTTTTCATTGCTGACAGAATGGGACAAAAGTACATTGAGCCTCCAACCTTTGATTTGTCCTTGTGCTATGAGGATTCCAACTTCTTCTCTCCCCTGATCTTTGTTCTCTCCCCTGGAGCTGATCCTATGGCAGGATTATACAGATTTGCAGAGGAGAAAGGTAAATTAATGTCGAGTTTGATAATTATGATGAACATATTTTAACCATGATAAGGGTAAACCGTCAAACATGCCCCAAAGTAAAATTCAAAACATCATAAATAAAAGCCAATCTCTCTTAGATTACTGTTCTCATGGAATTTATTCTCATGGGTTCATGTGAATCTTACAATTTTATTTTTTTTTAAGAAATACTTTGTTACCAATTCAATTGATTGTAAAGATGTTTGAATACGAATCTTTAGACTAGTAAATAATAATGAGCATTCAAAGGAACATTAGGTTCACCACCAGAGATAACAGAGAAGTATCTGTGAACGAAATTTTATTTTCTGGGATATAAGAAATTCGTAAAGTTCATATGATGTTGTGTATCATGGATTTTATGTTTCAGCGACATAACTTGAATTTCTCCACAGTTTTATTATCAACACTTTACTAAGAATGAATTTCATCCTTATCATTTTTTTTTTACTGTTCTTGAGTGTTTGCATTCTCATATATGTATTTACATCACATTTAGGATAAATGTGCAATGATACTCTTCATCTTTTTATCATACCTTGCTCAACAAACAAAAAATGCAAATGCATTCACTTATTACGGGCCAAGATTATCATCCATCTCCGGATAAATGATGCTCAGATCTAGTGTATGATATACCTTGATTTAACTTTGCCATTTACTGGACATGCACGGATCAAAATTAAATCTCGCTAGTCCGACAAATCACTTAGTGACTTCACGGTTTTTAGATCTTTTCAATTTGTGTGTATTTGTATTTTATTTGATGGTTGTACATGTTGATGTATGTTCTATTCTTTATTAAGTGGACAGATTAAATGTAGTTGGATTCAAAATTTGATTTAACTTCCATTTTGTTCATTGCCTATCTTTGAACGGGAATGGACATGTTATGGTAGAAGAATAATTTTATATAAAGTGATAAATGCATGCAGTGTGCTGGTTTGTTCAACACAAGCCCAGAGTAAAACCAGATACATTTACATGTGAGAATATGACAAGTTGTACATTATTACAAATGAAACATAATGCATTTATATTTAGATTTGATCTTTTCCTTTTATCACTTTATATGTAAGTGTGAATCTATGTTTGTCAAGTTTAACCTTGCTATCAACCTGCCTAGGCATGATCCCAGCACCAGGCAAACACACTGAAGCAGAAGAGAAAGTGGCTGCTGAACGACGCAAATTGAGTGTGGTTAGCAGTGAAACCAACCGAGCAGAAATTCTGGCTCGTATGTCTATGCGCACCATTTGGGTCTCCCATAGCTATCTATCCATTGCATATTTACTTTGTAGTCATCAGTGGGCATTTGCTTCTTTTTTTTTTTTTTTGTTCGGTGGTAATTTACTTCAAATTTCTGTTTAACATTGAAAATAATTTGTAATATTTGTAGAACTTTATGTTGGAATCTTATCTTTTCTTTATTCATTTTCATTTTGCAGGGCCTGATTTTTGCCATTGCTATGATATGGCAGAGGTCTAATAACCAGCTTTTGTTTTATAGATCATGATCATCCCATATTGTGGCCTCTGTTTCTTGGATTACAAAGAAAATGATAACTAATAAGTCAGTCTTTCTGTGTCACTTAAAAATACATCAGTTTGAGTTTGATCAGTTTAATATGCAAAGTGAAATTCAGAAAACACTTGAGATATTACTGAAAGATCTGGCTTCAAGGGTGTCTGATATTACTCAAAAAAAAAAAAAAAGACTACAACAAACAACCCTTGGACATTTCTTTTTAGTGTCATTTTGTGTACAAACACTTGACAGAAAAGAATTCATATCTTGCCATTTTTACATGCTTTCATTTTACACAGTGATGAAAACCAAACCATGTAGACATCAGTGAAGCATTTCAGGAAATCTCATAACTTTGCTTCAGTGCAGTCCTTACTACATAGAGGTCGATCTCCAGTGTTAGAATAAAATGAACCTTGTCAATTGTCCTTCTTAAAATGGGTAATGCTTTTACATGCTGACTAATGCTTTTTAAAAAAAAGCTGTATATACATTAAAGCTTATATTTTGGCATTATATCACTTCCGCAGCACTAATATGTCGAGAAACAGCAATGGTTTTGGTAAAGTATAGAGATAAAATTTTATCATTTTTGTTTTCAAAGATAAATAAATTACGATTCTTTTAAGGGAAGACAATATCAGTGAAACATATAATACAGATTTGCATTCTTAGACAGTCTGTCAAAAGTTTCTTGGAGATCATGACAGATGGCTAATCATAAACAAAAATCAGCTGAGCTCACAAGAACACAAAATGGTAGTTCCCTGTGTAGATGAATTCCAAATGATGCTTTTTCTATGCTTCATTCGCTTTTTAAGTGTTGTAAATGTAATATTTTCTTTGCTATTGTTGGTTTGTGAGAATGTTGGGGTGCACTGGTTGTGGGTTAGAATCTTGCACTGTGGACTAACATAAGTAGTTGCCCTTGGTCATTGTAATGGGCTTTTCATGCTTTTCTTCATCTGGTTATTTTCACTTGAGGGTGAGGTAGATTCTATTTTCCTCATTGTTTTAGATATTTTGTGGCATGGGCACATCTTGAGCTATGAGGATTTAATGTAACACATTTGCCAGTAAAGAAAATTAAATTAACTGGTTTAGAAAGCTTGAATTGTTGAGAAACAATGAGCCATTTTGAGTGTTAGCCAAATTATTTTCTTTTGCTGGGTGCAGAAGGCCTACAACAAGAATTGCAAAGAAGAAAAATATTGCTTTCTCTCTTACTTGAAACATGAGTAACAGAAACCTTTGAAAAATATGATGCGCTCTATGGCAAATATATTCTTTTGTTATCGAGATAATTTTTTTCACATCTTTTTGCTTCAGATGTTTCAAAAATCAATAATTTTTGTTCCCTCTTTACAATGCTTTTGTTTTCTACCTCTTGTACAAGGTAAAGGGAAATAATCTAGTTGGCTCATTAGTTGGCTCTAGTTTTGTTTCCAAGAGATTTATACATGACAGACAAATTCTGTATTTCAATAGTGAATTGAAGCATAGTTGTTCATATTTGTCAACACATGTATTCACAAATTTCCATTGTTGATGAAAAACTGTGTTTCATATTTTAGCAGATGCAAGTTGGATGTCACAGTCTGCCAATTTTGTGATTTACATTTAGTTATTTTCGTTTTGTCATTATTTTATTTTTTCTTAGTAACATAAATACTCATTTGGATATACCGGGTGTAAAGAAACTGTGCACCCTTCTACTTCACTTCTTGTCTAACAGATGTGTGTGGATATCTTAGTTTCAACCCTGATCTTCCTCTATGTTGTCTGCATATGTCTTTGGAAGTTCTCCTATGATCACTTTTCATTCACTCAGTTCCATTTCATCTGTAAAATGTGGTTGTGAATGCTGATAACTCTTATGTCAAAAATTATTTTTTCATTTAGTCATGTGGGACAAATCAGCAAAATGTTTGAGATTTACAGTTTACATATATCTTATAATGTTGTGTTTTCTTTTCTCAACTTCTTTGTCTCAATTGTGTTGTTTTAACACGGAGATCAATATATCATAGTGTGCTTTGCATCTTGCTACAATCTTAGCCACATGTCATTATTATGATTATGAGATCAGATTAGCAGTGGTAGCAAAAGTGTTTGTTGCCCAATATATGCCTATAAATTGTATATTCTTTTTTACATTTGGCTTTAAATGTATTTCATGCCATTATGTTATACTATGGGCTTAAATCAGCTATGTATAAATAGCATGTCATCCTTGTAGTCTATTAGCTGCAACATCATTGTTTGTTGTGATGATATTCTTCAACTGTTGATGATATCATGTCATGCAGTCGGATCAAATGTCAAATTTCAACTCTTTCATAAATAAAATTATTACAGCAACAGAATTTGTGTCAAGGGAAATGGTGTGAAGGTTATGTTGTATTGATTCTTCTGTGCTACGCTATTCAGGTTCAGAATTAACGAGCCATTTTTCTCAGACAAACAAGTTACTTCTCTTTGCCAAGTACAAGAGGTATAATACAAGCATTGTAAAGAAGGAAAAAACTCTGTTGCTCCTGCTATGTGACATATATGAAGCAGAAAATTATTTAAGAGATTGTCAGGAAAAAGAAAAAGACATTTTTGTTACATGGTGAAGTTTTCAAAGTTTTCTATTTCTCATCTTTCAAATAATGAGAACAAATGATTTTTTTTTTCCTTCTTTATAATGCTTACCTTATACTTTTTGTACTTGCTGAACTGAAGTCATTTGGCTGATGATCAAAATGGGTCATTCTAGTGAAATCTTGTTTTTTCAACTTAGTCCCAACTCATTTCACTTACTTGTATAATGTATTTGTTTTTGAATTCAGCACATTTATTTCTGATTTTTCACATGAAATTTGCCTTGTAAATTGATGAATGGTATTGTCACAAAATGATCCTAAAACCCATGACAATATTCACCTCACATACTAAGAAATGGGAAACATCCTATTTGCAGGCACAAGCAAAAGCAAATTACAGACAATCTCTTTGGGCCAAGGTCAAGGTCCAATTGCAGAGAGGATGGTCATGGATGTGAGTTTTTTTTCCCTCTTCATTTTTCCTTTACTTGCATCTTAAAAAGTCACAATTCATAGAAGCTTCATTTATTTTGAGTGCTCTTGATAAGATCCATTTTTCTCATTCCATTTGCTCCATCCATAAGAGGGGCAGTTGACATGTTATATATTATTGTTTGAGCTCTCTAGACAAGATTCTTTTTCATCTGATACCATTTCCTCATATACTCTTGTTTTCTATATACATTCAAAATCCACAAATCGTTATACATAATTTTCTTATTCACACTGCAACTGAGTGAATGCAGTAGACTGTATTTGTTTACTCAATGTTTCTCTTCAGGTGGCACAAAACGGAATACATATACCTTACATTTAGATATTTTGAAGAGTATTTTAAATTTTCTTTTTTTTTTTTTGAAGAATGGTATTTATTATTCTTGATATTTTCAGTCTTTATTAAAGAAAATAAATACAATCTATTATTCTTGCCCAGGCTGTACAAGCTGGGACCTGGGTCGTGCTTCAAAACTGTCATCTTGCTGCATCTTGGCTACCAGAATTGGAACGCATCTGTGAAACAGTATGTGCATCATAACATTGTCACGTGTAGTTAAAAAGACAGTAGAGAGAGAACAAAATACCTCAGACATTAATTCATACAATAAATAGATAAACACACTGAATCACTTGTCTAGATGCATTTAAATGCCTTCATAAATTAGAGACATTTTTTTATAAACCTAGATCTGCATCATACAGCCACATACAATTAAATGTGCTCCCTGGGTAGATATCAACATATCATTGTGTGGAAATTGTTACACATAAATAAATGCATTGATAGATGAACACATCAAGTTATTACAAGCTTCATTACAAGGTAATGAATTCATGTTACTTAATTTATTCTTAGATATTATGATATTGTTACAAACAGATTAATTTGATCCTGAAGAGATGTTATCATATTTTGTCACATAAATTTTTATGTTCTTCAGCACATATTATATGGCCATCCAAAGTTAATGTCTTTGTATTGTGGAATTGTCCACAAATAAGTTAAACATTTTAATTTTAATGTCCTTCTCATTATTTTTTTGTTGTACATTATTTCCTAAATTATCACCCACTTTGTCTTTTTGGTTTTTCTTAATCTATATGTTTTAGCAAAATAATTGACAAGAATCTATTGTTCTACAGGTAATCACTGACCCTGCCACTACCAAAGACACTTTCCGTCTGTGGCTGACCAGTTATCCATCTCCTGTCTTCCCTGTCTCAGTACTACAGAATGGGGTCAAGATGACCAACGAACCACCCAAGGGACTGAGGGCAAATCTGCTGAGGTCATACTTAAATGATCCCATCTCAAATCCAGAGTTTTTTAGTAGTTGCAACAAACCACAGGTCTGTATGGAAATTCAGAGTTGTTACATTTCCTTCATTAGTTGTGGATGAACTGCTTCTGATGTATTTTATGCTGTGCAGCATCATTTACTGGAAACCTTAGATATACTGAAATCTAGCCGGAACAGCTAGAAGATCATTGTTTTGGACATGTGTTTTATGTCATATATTTTAAGTAGTTTTCATTAACATTTGAACCATCAATGGGAAGTATTTGATATTCTATCTTTGAAGTATGCTCAGTATTTTCTTGTTTTTGTCTTTTACTCCCATTTTTTTTAGATTTTTAAATGGGAAATAATCTACATTTGAACCTATATTCACACATGATTTAGAGAGAGAAATGTTTTCATTTGTAAGCATTGTGAACTTAAGGTGCAACATAGTGTAATTCCTTATTAACTCTCAACAGGTCTTTGAGAAACTGCTATTTGGACTTTGCTTTTTCCATGCACTTGTACAAGAGAGGCGCAAGTTTGGGCCCTTAGGATGGAATATTCCTTATGAATTTAATGAATCAGATCTTCGTGTCTCAGTCCAACAGTTACAGGTATTGTTTCATTAATTCTCATAGCTTGTAGCTTAAAATCCATAATGTCATTTACCTTTATTTACCAAGAGTTGCAAAAAATAGCTCACACAATCACCCTGCATTAAAACCCCTAAATTACAAAGTGCTAATTTTAGCAGTATTACAGGTAAGTAAATATCAGGCATAATTTTTTTGAATTGGCCACTTCAAGAAACTCCTGAAACTTTAAACTCTCGATCTCTCTCATGTTTTTAGAACATGCTTCCTTATTTTTTTTTAATGATTCAGGAGCTCCTTTTCTCACCAAATTGGGCACACTCAAAGTCGAGATAATCCTACTTTCTTAGGATTGAAAGGCCACAAATATAATCAATTATAAAAGTGATCTTTCAGCTCTGAAGAGCATTCTGGTTTACTAGTGAAATCTTTGGATTTTCCCTAAAAATAATTGTGGCATCACCAATTCTCAGAGTCTGAAATGATCTCTCTAATGTTTAGCTACTTCAGACCTGACAGTTAAAGGATTTGATATCCAGACATAATCTTTCAAAAGATATCTAGGCTATTGGGCCCTTAGACATATTTACTGATAGTAGACTAGATTGAAATCATCCATGATGTTTTTAGACATTTTAAGACTATAAGAAAAATTGAAATCATCAATTAAACTTTTAAATATATATTTTTTTTTTACAAGATAGGTTTATATGACTGAATCCTTCAATCTTTGATAATAAAAAAAAGTTTAAGTTTGCCTCTAATTTAACTTCTGATTTTCTTGAATAGATGTTCCTCAACAAATATGATCAAACACCACTTGAGGCCCTAACATACTTGACTGGCGAGTGTAACTATGGAGGCAGAGTGACAGATGACCTAGACAGAAGACTCATCATTAGCCTCCTGAAGATCTTCTACAACATGGAAGTCATCCATGATGACAACTATAAGTTCTCTGATAGTGGGACATACTATGCCCCACCCAAAGGAAAATATGAGGACTATGTGGATTATATCAGAAGTTTGCCCCTCCTTCCTCATCCAGAGGTAATTGTATGTTATACACTATGTCATGGAATGTAGCATTCTGTTTCTATCTCAAAAATAAGAAAGACATAAAAAAAGAGATAATTATTCATTTACTGCAATGCAAGTCAAATCACATATGTCTCGCGGCCAGTCGAAATGAGACATAAGTCGCTGGTCTAGAATCGAGAAATCGGGCTTTGAATGTGATGAGAGGGGTCAGACATCAATTTTTGTTATTGCATAAATTGAAAGTGCATTCATTTCTGAACAAGACAATATTGGTTTTATCCTTGATTTATAAATATTACTTCATTAAAGTTGGTTTTATTAGGTAGGCATGTAGATTTATGCGTTGAACCGTTCATTTAAACTTGATTTTCTCAGAATTTTGGTCAATGTTGGGGGGTCCCCCCTTGTCTCTTTAAACTGCAATATCTCTGGCTAGAATAAAGCTAGCTCAAAACTTTTTTCACCACCTGAAGCAGTATGAAATAAGCTTTCACATGATACAAAAACCCCATATGGTGAAAAATCAACATGCGTCTCATTTTCACTGGCTGCGAGACATATTCAATAGCAGTTTTTGGTCAGTTTAATTTTATTACATTTGTTATAGTTTGGATTGATTAAGTGTGCAGACATTTGTTTTCATATCTTCATGAATAACGATATTAATAATTATCCATCTTTGTTACCCTCTTTATAATGTCATTTTGTGGCAGACATATAGACATATAATGTTGAGAATACATCCATTCCATAATAATAATTTATTTTGGAAATCAGAAAAATCCAGAGAAATGATTTTGCATGTTGTTTTAGAGAGATAGGAGAAGGAATGTGTGTGTGGCTCAGCCTTCAAGAGAAAAAAAGTCCAGATATAAAAGTGTGCATGCCCTGCCAAAAATACATTACTTACTATGTCTTTGTTCCTTGTTCTTTTCCTACAGCAAAGTCACAGTGAGCGAATTTTTTATGGAAAACTTAGCTGATAATTAAGGCTCATGTTTGATCATGTTAAATAATTTACTAGGTGTTTGGACTGCATGAGAATGCTGACATCTCAAAAGATCAACAAGAAACCCAGCAATTATTTGATGGCATCCTGCTGACTCTGCCACGACAGGTATGACCTTTGTTACAGATATTCAATACCAGTTATAGTCATTGTAGAGCTCCTTTTTTACCTACAGAGAAATGTTTATTTTGTTTCCTATACTGTCGGTATGAAGTTAATTTCTTGTGATATCATGTCTTATCATAATGTTTCAGCATAAATATGGTGTTTCAGATGTTGATTAAAGCAAACAAAATGATCACTTACAGGAAAGAAGGGATTCGTTCAGAATCTCCCTGAGATCACATGATGCTCCATTTACATTGTGAGTTGTTGCATGATAGAAACAGCTGCTTCATTGTTTAATTTGTGGAGTACACCGCGTTGTGGACAAGTTGTGTAACATGGATAATTACTGTGCAACTTACGAGGGCAACAACAATGTCAAACAACACGAAAGAATGGACTGATTGACTTCTGATGCATCTCAATTGAAAAGACTAGTCATTTTGTGCATCTGTTCACCATGCAATTTCAGTACCATATGGCTAATCCTATGCCATTAAAGGCCCTTAATAAATGATTTTCAATAAAACTTTAGCAATTATCCAACACTGTTGTCTTAGCACTTGAAAGATTTGTAGAAATTCTGACAAGTATATTATTCTCTACAAACTATTGGGAAACTAATATTTGCTTTCAAAACTTTTTTTTAATGTGAATGATTTCATTTTTGTTTTTGTTAAAAAAAATCTATCTGTTAAATATGATGTTAAACTGACTTATTATGGCATTTTTCATCATTTTTCATAATGTTCCTTAATTCAGCTGTTTAAGGATAGGCCTAAGCCAATTTGTTTTATGCTGAAGAATCTCAGCGCATATCAAATCAAAGAAACCATCTAAGACATCAACTTTTTTAACCATAAACTATATTTTTCATTTCACCAGGACTTGGTATGTTTTGATTTCATTTGAACTAAAATGTCACAGCACAATATTTGCTTTTTTATTTCACAAGAATTTATATGAGGACTTGAGGGGAGCACTTGAGTTTGAGATAAATCTATTCGCTTGCTGTCGATTTCTTGTTGCCTATGATGTCTTTGATGTTGCAAATTCTGATTCTACACATTGTTCTTGATGGAATTCATTGTGATGTTTCTGTTCTTGCCTTTTGGGGAAATAATCTGTTGATAATCCACAAAGTGAGTTTTGCCAATTATTACATTTATCAATGCACAGTACAGAAACATTTAGTTGGCAAGTGTTTTTCATATGCATACAGGTAAGGAAGAATAATGAAGATTTTCCAATGCACAAAAAGTGTTGGTTTGATGTGTGAAGATAACCAAACCCACCTAGTGATTCTTTTGATACTTAATGCAGAAACATTTTGTTCTTATATTGTTTATTTATGTGTGAAGGTAGGAAAACACAGACAATAATTGCCTTATGTACAGTACAGAGGTGCTTTTGTTATATTTGTTTGTGCCTGCAGATTATAGAAACCTCTAAGAATTTGCCAATGCACAATACAGACATTCTTTGATGTTGTTTATTTTTCATTGTAATTGTTTCCTTGAGCATAAATATTTTTATAAATTCACCAAAAAAACTTCTGATTTTCTAATGCACAATACAGTAGCTTCTTGTTATTGAGTACCTTGCTTTGTTTTCTTTTTTTTGTGCATTATTTTTTTCAGACAAAGTAAAAAGAAACAGTATTTCCTGATGCACATAAGATATATTTTCATGGATAAATCTGGTTGTTTTTAGTGTGTATAAAGCTAAGAAAACAAATAATAATTTATTTTTGTCTGTCCGCAGAAAAAAAAGTTGGTTTTCGTTATTTTTTGATGTGTGAAGATTAGAAATCACATTCAGTTGTCTTAGAGTCAGGCATTTTTAATTTGAGTTTTTATATTTCACTTTCAGAGTTCATGGTTTCAAAGTTAAACTATATGGTGCTAAACATCTTTTAAAACATTCGGCTCCTTTGAGAAGACTCCTCTGTTTTTGCATTTTTAAATTGGTATCTATTCTGCAACTACCAAAATTTTTCATGAGGAGTACATTATCAATTCAGTTATTGTAAGTTAAAGAAGACTGTTCCCAAAAGTTTAGTCCAGGAAAATGTGTGAGAATATTAAAACCAAATGTGAACTATTATGTATTTATACCACCTGTTACATGACAAAGTAAATTATCTTATGTAATTTAGTTTTATGATAAATATCAGTAGTCCCTGTATGTCTTCATCCATAGCAAAAACTTCACAACAAATATAGTTTATGAAGTCAAATTCAAAACAGCTGATTGGCATGTGTTACCAAAGACCAGTATAAATTTTTTTTTATATAAAAGTGAAATTAACATCAACATCCAATAATTCTTTTCTCAGGTCAATCATCAAATAATAGTCTTTTCCTACATCTTTTTTTTTCTGGAATGTAAGGTATCCCCTAAATGATAAACCAGCTGCTGTTGAAAGATTTTGAGGCAGACGCACACACTTATAGATTAGGACATGGGCCTACATATATGTGTAACAGAGCCACATAATTTTTAAGAAAAACATTTTAACCCAGAAGAATGTCATCCTTCCCAGACCATACAAAAATACAGATTATCAATAGCCTTAGAAAATATTGTTAAATCTTTCCAATATTTGTCCCATGCTTTGCATCATGCAGATGGCTGAAACTGTAAGGCAGAAACATTAAGAAATGTTCTAAACAGTGATTCATCTTTCCATCTTATTCATTGTAATTATTTACAGACCTCAGGTGGAGGGAAATCTTCACAAGAAATAATTGAAGACCTGGCATTTGACATATTGCAAAAAGTACCTCAAGACTTCAATCTCGAAGAAATTCAGGTAATATGCAAAGTGTGTGCAAATTTCAGGATATCCAGAATTAATGTTGAAACAATAATATACCATGCACTTCCTATAAGTGGAAATGCTAGAATTACAAAAAAAATAATATCTTTACCCTGTTTCCGTTTTTACATATAGTTTTGGTTTGTTCATACAGTATTTGTATTATTTTGAAAAATTACTTCTTAATTTTGCCTTAGCCCATATTTCTTATCAAGGAAACAGAAAAGCAAGACATCTGTCATATTTTCTTTGCATGCACATATCACTTGATATTTTCTGATGCATTGAGATAGTCACCTGCTTAGTGTTTATGGTTTGTTTATATTGTTATGTTCTCTTTATGCCTTTCCACCCCACCTGTGGATGGATATCTCGTCTCGCTGATCAGTTTAAAGTAGCATTATATTGTGTCCACAGATACTGTACGTATCAATATGGGTTTGTTTTGCAGACTAAATTCAAAGTAATGTACATGGAGTCCATGAACACAGTGCTGATCCAAGAGTTGATTCGTTTCAATCGTTTGATTCGTGTTGTGCGCAGCAGCTTGCAGGACATTCGCAAGGCCATAAAAGGATTAGTGGTCATGTCCAGTGAACTAGAAGATGTGTTTGACAGCATGATGGTGGGGAAGGTGAGTCAGTCTTATTCCTGTACTGGTAGGTTGTTTTGCATTGCTTAGACTCACTGATAAAGTCATGGTTCTCAAACTTAATGGAATACCATTCAACACCGGAATTGTTCAGGCTTATGCTTCAACGGCAGACAAGGATATGGCTGAAATTGAGACATTTTATGAAGATATTGAAAAAGCAATAAAGCAGCTGAAATCCTAAGACATCAAGATTGTAATGGGAGACTAATGCAAAGTAATGCAAAGGTGGGAAGAGATAGGATAGACAAAACAGTAGGGCCATTTGGAATTGGAGAACTGAACGAGCAAGGAGAAAAGCTGGTTGAATGGTGCAAGGAACACAATCTAGTTGTGATAAATACATGGTTAAAAAAACACTCAAGAAGATGTTGGACATGGAGACAGGGTGAGAAATCAAATAGACTACATCTTGATGCAAGAAAGATATCGCAATTCTATAATATCGGGCAAATTCATGCCAGGTGCAGACTGCGGCAGTGATCACATCCCAGTCGTAGGAACTGAGAGTCAAACTGAAAAGGTTGAGAAGTCAAAGAGGGAACCAAAACTACAACTGAACCTTCTAGAAGAGGATGAACACTTGAAAAGCAAATATGTCATTTGTGTGAAAAACAAATTTGACATTCTTGACAGTCTAACCACAGTGGAAGAAAAATGGCAGAAAATGAAGGAAAGCATTCATGAAGCATCCAAAGAACACATTCCCGCTACAGAGAAGAGAGCCTACAAGAAATGGATCATCCCAGAAATATGAATCTTATGGAAGAAAAGAGAAAAGCTAAGCATAATGATGAAAAGTATAAGGAAATAAATGGAACTGGGAAGAAAAAATGCAATGAAGCTAAAGAAGAATGGATAAACACTCAGTGTACAGAGATTGAAAACAGCAATGCTAAAGACAGTAAATATATGCATCAGAAGATCAGAGAAGTGACTGGGAAGAATTCCTCAGCAAAAACAGGCTGTCTGAAATCTAAGGAGGGAAAGATCCTGATGGACAAAAGTGACATACTTAACAGGTGGTCAGAATACATTGGAGAATTATACTATGACAGAAGAGGTCCAGCACCATCCATTGAAATTGATACGGAAGGCCTACCAATTCTGACCGATGAGGTGGACCATGCAATACAGAAGGCAAGACAGCTGGTCCAGATGATTTGCCCATTGGTTCTTCAGAAGAATGATGAAAATATCATAGACAGAGAGAAAAACGAATGAGGAAGTTATGTCAATGGCGGGATATGAAAGATCCCTCATAAAGACCATAAGAAAGAGGCAACTGAAATTCCTCTGACACATCTGCAGGAGGAATGGACTGGAGAAACAGATGCTTTGTGGAAAGATCCAAGGGAAGAGAATGGAGGACAGCAACAAATGAAATATACTGACAGCCTTAACAGATACGCCACCAAGTATGAAATGAGCAATACCGAGATGATAAGGAGAACTGACAACAGAAGGGTCTGGCAAGCCATAGACATCGATGTCTGCTCCAGACCTGACACCTAAAGAGAGAGAGACTCACTGAATTTTAGTTGCTTTCATTTTTTAAATTTACCACAAAGTCAACTATTTTATGTATGATAACAAGCATATTTGGGATAGCTTCTCATCTTTCATGTTTTGTCTGTTTGAACCAATGATGATAGTACATTTTTAAAGTATATGGCATGAATGAAATATACAAACAGAAATCACAGAAACGGAGTCAAAAAAAAAACAAAAAACATTGAATAATTGCAGCGGAATACCTACTTTCTATGCTGCTATCAATCCACCCTCCTACATATATACATGCCTGTTGCTGTTGGCCCCTTGCTTATCTGTCTACCTACTTCCCTGTATATCTATTTACCAACTAGATGCCAATAACCTATCTCTCTTCCTGTTTATCATCCATCCATCCAATTGTTTCATTGTCTGTTTGTCCATTCATATGTCTGTTTGATGTCTAGATATATCATATTTTGCATGAAAGAGGATGAATCAGGAATAAGGTCAGCTACCATGTGATTCAGTCATCATCAAATCTGCATGCACGCTTTAGTTCTAATGATTTAGTACTGATGATGAAATAACGTGACTGTCAACCCTACAGGTTCCTGCAATGTGGGCAGCGAAGTCTTATCCCTCTCTGAAACCTCTGGGTAGTTATGTCACAGACTTGCTGGCCAGATTGGCATTCTTCAAGGTATTGCTTGTTCATTTATCCCTCAGTCAATGAAAGTGCATTACTCAGATTAAGAAAAAAAAATGTCTTTTTTTTTTTAAAATGTATTTCATTTTATTGTATATATTTATTTATTTATTTATTTTTGTCTTTAAACTCTGTGCCAATGTTTATCTATAATTTATCTATAATATAATGTATTATATAAAATATATATATATAATATTTGCAAGTATGTAATATATAATGTTACCACTGAATTTTATAGTTTTCAAATTAGGGATTGAGCAATATCAGAAACGCTAAATTATTTTATTATTTTATTGTTGTTTTATCTCTTAGATAATCTTGAAAGACATTCATTTGTTTTAGAAGACTAATGCCAACATTTCAAGGATAATTCATTTCTAAAGTTTCAATAATGTTAGAGATATGCATTATATAAATGTAGACATGATATGTGTCGATAATAAAATTATCTTATTCCAAAGCTTTAGCTCTGGCAAAGATGTGATGAGAAAAAGTATGACTAGAGTTAGTTATGTTTACACTTTGTTCTTTTTAGGAGTGGATAAACGGAGGCACGCCCACAATATTCTGGATATCTGGATTTTACTTCACCCAGTCGTTCCTGACAGGAGTCTTGCAGAATTATGCTCGCAGATTCAAAATTCCCATTGACCACTTGGGCTTTGAATTTGAAGTCACAAAGCATGAAACTATTGTGCCACAGAAACCTGTAAGTATGCCCTGTGCTTTACCACACTACTGTATCGTGACAGTACTTTGCTTTTAAAAGAAACTAAAATGATTGCTTGGGTTTTCCCCGTGTAATATGTTTATAGAATAGAGTAAGATGGGTTAGGACAAGACAGTAGTGGAAAGAGTAAGGTAGGAGTAGGATTGGGCCTGAAGGATAGGACAGGACAGGATAGAACAGAATACAATAGGATATTGTAGGATAGGATAGGATAAGATAGGATAGGATAGGATAGAAGGAAGTTCACAGATAGGTCTAATTTGTGTATTTTCTGCAGTTTGATTATTGGGAAGATTTTTGAGTTATGGCAGGTCAAAAGTTGTCAGAATTGATTTTTAGTTCATTCCAGTGGCATAGCTGCAGAAACACTAGTTGTATTTGCCTTTGAACTGGGCTTTTGAAAAATTGGGAAAAGGGCCCCCAAATACGCAAAAATTTAAAACCTCATTAATTCAGAAACTATCTAATTGATTCCAGAGATCTTGGTATATTGTACATGTACCACATTTATCAGCAAAAAAAGATAGCCCTTGTGAAATTAATTATACGTCTTCTGAACAACCCAATGTTATTGTATTGTTAAGCAGCTACATTAATTGCTGAAGCTCAGTTTTTATGTTTAAATATCTTGGATCTGTAGTTATAGATAGATACATCTTTGAAAATTGTTGTGTTTGTTTACTTAATGCTAAAATAATCT
The DNA here is from genome assembly GCA_039654565.1 of Peronia peronii. Lineage (NCBI taxonomy): Eukaryota > Metazoa > Mollusca > Gastropoda > Systellommatophora > Onchidiidae > Peronia > Peronia peronii. Next base: position 1,164,799 of record JBCEWB010000018.1, on the reverse strand, counting down.
TAGTTAAATTATTTTTATTATTATTATTATTACATTGTTTGAAACAGGTGACTGGGGCATATATTCGAGGCCTGTTTATAGAAGGTGCAAGATGGTGCAGGAAGGAACGTGTCATTGCAGAGAGCCTCCCAAAGATACTTTATGATCAAGTGCCAATTGTATCCTTTCACTCAGAATTGTATTATTTTTTTCAAGACAATATCACAGAAATTCTCAACACTGCCTTAGTTCAGAGACATTTTCCAGATCCAGTTTTATGTATGATAACTCTCATGTTTAATAACTCACCTATATTTATCAAACATTCTCCTAATAATAAAAGTAGACAGCTAAAATAAACTAAATAGCCTGAGACAGTATAATTCTATGTTGTTTCCATCAGCATATTGTTTTCAAATTTGTGGTATCTCTGTTGATTTTATCAAGAAAGTCAGCAGTTCATAGGACAATCAATAATGGTTGGCAACTGACTCATCAAGAAACATGTCTCAATATTCCATTGTATCAGATCAGATGTTGAGATATCAACAATCATGAGATATCTTTGTAATGTGATCTTGATTAATTCTTGTGTTATGATGCAATTTTTCAACCTTAACTTATCCAGATCTGGCTGAAACCAGGGGAGCGTAGCAGATTTGAAGAGAGAAGTTATTATCATTGTCCAGGTTAGTCACTGATGATCTTAAATACAAGACAGAATATTAAAAATGGTAACAACCATTTTCTGAAAAATTTGAAATTTACTGTCAAGAATGGACGGAATGATAATCCGTTATTTTGAACTGCTTCACAGCTGTGTTAATTTTGCTGTTTACATTCTGTTACGTCTTTTAACCTTCTGCGGGTGGTTATCTCAACAATTTTGCTGTCCTGTGCCTTGCATCAGTGATATAGTCAATCTCTTTTGCCTGGTCCACTGCTAACCTCCTTCCGCATTCAATCCCACCCACTAGGTACTGTATGCAAGCCAACCAACATCCATTCTCTAACTTCCCACAGGCAATCAGAAGCTTTGACTGTTATTCAGTGTTGCTAACTGTTACATAAACAAGCAGATAATATGACTGATCTCATTGCTAGGTCATCCACCAAGCAACAGCTTGCGTAAGATGTGGAACATTGGGCTTTGGTCAAACATCAGATCAAAGGAGAAAGGAAATGGGTGATGATGGGCTGACTGTGAACATATTTTTCCACACATGACAGACTGATTCATGGAATACTTTATACTGTTATTAGCAGTGAAGTTGTTATATAATCATGGTTCCAGTTATTTCGTTCATGAGTTATTTACTCCCTCTATATTATATATATATTTCTTGTCTCTTCAGTTTGTTTTCTGCATTCTGTTGCATCTCCTTTTTTCTTTTCTTCTCACACATTCTGTCTCTATCTGTCCTTCCTTCTTTTTGTATGATTGTTTTTGTTTTTGTTTTTTTGTTTGTTTGTTTGTTGTTGTTTTTCTTTTTGTTTCTTTGTAGCTTTGTTAAACCAAACAGATAGAAGAATGTAATAATAATAATAAAGAACATTTATATAGCGCCTCACCCCCGGGGCTCGAAGCGCTTGACAGAACCAAAATGTTTAGCAGCCACGCCCGACAAAACAAACAGGAGCAACAACATATGTCTCGCAGCCAGTCAAAATGAGACGTATGTTGATTTTTCACCATGTGGGCTTTTTGGTATCATGTGAAAGCTTATTTCATACCCTTTCAGATGGTGAAAAAAGTTCTGAGCTAGCTTTATTCTAGCCAGAGATATTGCAGTTTAAAGAGACAAGGTGGGGCCCTCCAGCAATGACCAAAATTCCGAGAAAATCGAGTTTAAATGAACGGTCAAACGCATAAATCTACATGGCTACCACACCAAAAACCCAATTTTAATGAAGAAATATTTATAAATTGAGGGTAAGACAGGTACTGCCTTGTTCAGAAATGAATGTACTTTCGATTTCTGCCAAAAAATTCGATGTCTGACCCCCCTCATCACATTCAAAGCCGATTTCTCGGTTCTAGCCCAGCGACTTACGTCTCATTTCGACTGGCCATGAGACATATGTACAAATTCATAACATGGTATACAGACATGACATTCAAGACATGCTCACATATATAATCATGTAATACAATTCAAACTGTGAGATATAATATTCAGATATATAGTGCGAAGGCCTATTCTCAAAATATTGTCTGTCTCATATGTTTCAGTGTACAAAACTAGTGCCAGACGAGGTGTACTGTCCACCACTGGGCACTCCACAAACTATGTACTGACCATGACAATTCCCAGTGACAAACCAGAGAGCCATTGGGTCAACAGAGGAGTTGCCATGCTGTGTCAGCTAGATGACTAACTCTGGAAGCGTCAAGAAACGGATATGTTCAAAACAGAGTGTAAAGAGTGTAAAGTGTGATGTCATATCAGTTTGAATAATTTCTTTGGATTATAAAAGGATGATCTTATATTTCTTTCAATTTTAGCTTTAAAAGAAAAAAAAAGTTCTTAATCCCACTTATTTCATCAAAGTTACCTTGACTCCAGAGATTTTTACCAACATTTCAATGGTTAACCATAAGGAGTGTCATTTGGCCTGACATATCTGGGTACTGAAACATAATTTGTAAGCTTGCAGACATCAGAATTTGTCCAGTTGTTAATGCATATTTTTTCTTTCAGTTATATATTATGTGTAAAATATGGATTAATGATTATATCATATTACTTTTATTCTACAGTTTTTCCTATAACATTTAATTTTCAAATCTTTGAAACCAACGATAATGTCAAATGAATACTTATATCATTCTCTTTGTTGTAGAGGAAATTTGTGCCAAAATTATTTATTGAAAATTTGACATTTTTCAACAAATAGTGTTAACTTACCTGTAGACTAATGTGACATCCTTTCCCACCGTTGTTACCAGCTACAATCTAACCTCACAGGTTTCCTTATTGTACATACTTTAGTGATGTTTTTCTTACAAGAACAGATATTTACCTAATTATGTTAACATTCTTTTGCTGTTTTTTTTTTGTTGTTAATTCATTATCAAATTACTACTTCCATCCAGCCTGAATTTACCTCATCACATTGTAATTATTGTTCTGTTTTAATGTGAAATTCTTTTAAAGTAAGTTTTGTAGTACTGTCATCCTTAGCAAAGTTCACATATTTTTGGAGCAGTTTTGTTACATAGATTCTGAAAAAGAATATGCACATAGACCATTGGAGACATCCCACTAAGTTATGAGTATTAAACCATGAAAGCAATTGGAGATTTAGAATAATCAGTCAAAAGTTTTGACAGTGTAACATCTCTCTTTTAAAAGCTTATGTGAATTGAACGTTTGATTTAATAAAAGTACATCTTAGACATTCAGGGATAATCTCCCTTGTCCATTTTATTTGATGAGATACAAAAGAATATGAATATTTTCTCGAACTTTATATGTACATGTATTAAGACTCATATCAGTGTTGACGTTGTTTTCTTGTTCTGTATTTTAAGTCATCAGATGTCTCTTCTCACATTATAGTTATACTGATCTGATGAAAATGAAGATGCCCATGTACTGCAATTTTATGTGGCCCTGAGGACTGACATTTGAAAGTCTGGACCTGTGATGAATGAATATTACTCCATACATTCCACTTCTATGTGGGGTTGTATTATGCTACCTGTAACTATAAATGCCTCAAATTCTACGCATTTTCTGTGGTTTATTACATTAATAAGCATCACTTCAGACTGCTGGATGATTTTCAGGGACATTACAATTATATTTTTGATATTCGCAATTCATGCACATAAATAATAATATTTCTATTTTAATCACAGGCAGAACTATGGGCAACATGCTCTTATCTTATGTTTTTTTTACTTGCACTAGTATTAGCTTTGCTTACTTAAACTGTTTGAGACTTCAAATCATCTGTTGCATGTCAAGTCACATTTTTCAGTGTGAGGAAAGACATCTATTTCTATATAAAAAAAATAATATCATGTGTTGCATTTAATACTGATTTCAGTGAGCCACTTAAATTAGATCTAGTTGGGGCAAAGTTCATTTGATGAACTGCAGTGCACTTGCATTTAATTCATTCTTTATAGTAATCCTTTTTTTAAAAATTAAAATCTTGTTTTATTTGTCTCTGTAATTAGAATAATAAAGAGAGATATCAATGGAAAAGGCAGTCTAGCAATAAGCATGCATGTAAAATAAGTAGTATTATAACATTCTGACATTTATTTCATTATTAAAATGAAGTCACATAAAACTTAAAATTGATTTGTAATGAGCTGCATTTTATGTATCACTTTTATGCATGAGACTAAGATAATTTGTTCAAAACAGAATTTAATGGATTAAATTATCTCAAAATATGTTGGCCACTGATTCACAAACATGGAAAGGATCACATTTCATTTGATAAGTCATTTACACTGTAACAATTACTGAAATATTTTTTCTTGGGCTTCTCATCACATATAAAATCTATTATTTTACAACAGTGAGACATTTCATAATTTTCCATTTTGTCACTCATTTATTTATTTATTTAGCTCTAATTATTGATTCTTTCTTTCTCTCTTTCTTTCTTTGTTTATTTCTTTCTTTCTTTATCTATTTATTTATTGTTGTGTTTTAATTTTTAAATTTTGTTTTCCTTTCTAAATGTTTTCTTTATAATGTATAGTTGTGAATGTGTCCATTGTTCAGGCTAGATCATTCTTTTACTTGAATTAATTATTTTCAATTCATGTTTCTTCTGCTTTTTTTATCTTTTATTCCAGGTCTTTTTTCTGTTTCAAAAATTAGTGACACACATTATTTACAACCAATAAACTAACTGATTAAGATTTATACAAACTGTGATTGTACTATATACATGTTTTATGAATATTAACAAGCCATGGATTGTCTGTGATATCTTCTGCTTTCTTTTCTGAAATATTTAAAAAGTACCTTGTTAATCATTTCTCTCAAATACCTTTACATGCATTGACGTTTGTATGTCTTGGACTAATTTTGTATCATTGTAAATAAACTCATATTTGAAATTCTATTTTGTTTGTTCATTGTGAGATATATGAGTGTTTCTCCAAAGTGACAGAACTGGAAACCTTTTACATTTTGATTGCTCCTCACAGGATTTTAGAGGAGAAGTGTATTGTGAACTGTCAACACCTTACTGGGGTCTGAGATGGTTAGGGTGGCGAGATGAAAGGCCTAAAGAAAAAATTAGAACACAAAAAAAATTTTAAAGTTTCAAACTTTCTTTCCTTCCTTCTTCCACCTCCAACTATAAATATGCTCATCTATCTGCTGTGAAGTTTGTGGAAACGAGATGCGTTTAAGACTGTTCAAATGAAAGCTGAATTTTCATTTTTAGAAACTATTGCTTGTCACAAAGTTTCTATCATCCTTGTCAAATCCCCCCCCCCCAAAAAAAACAAAACCCGCCGTCGTTATTTTTTTTTCCTTTTTAACTGTGAGAAGTGAGGCACGTTGGCTATCTATATTTTTGAGATTCTCAAAATGAAAACCTGAACTTTCATTTCCCAATCACTGTCCAATCTTTCATCTTTGTCTAGTGAACCGCCTCCCTCTTATCTTGGCCTCCTTTTTCAATTGTCCAGTCTTTAGACGGTGAATGAATGCGGCGAAAGAGAAAGGGGGAAAAAAGAAAGTTTGGGAGGCCTATGATTAAACATTGATTTGTAAATTTGTTCATATTGTCGGCGGGATTTGCAGGCAATGTAACTTGCAATACTCGTTTAAGGCTGATCAACTAAGCCTTTTCAGTTGTCAGAGTTGTACAGTAAATGCCTATATTAAGAGAGACTCCACCCGGTTTAAATGGGTATCCGACTATAGACAGTGAACGATATTGTTAGATTGATAAGGATTTGAGCACCTAACAGGCAGCCGCCTTGTATACTTCCCAGGAAGCTGAGAACGTTTATGAGTGTCTTCTTTAGGTCTGTCGGGGTAATAATAGATTGTAAAGCGCTTACAGCCTGTAATGTACGGGAATAAGCGCTATATAAATTTTCTCTGTTATTGTTATCATACTCAGCCACAAACATCATCATAGATAATATTGGACATCAATATTTTAACATTTCAAGACATGGACATAGACATGGACATCACATGTGATAACTCATTACCTTAGAGAGGACCTACGTTGATGATTAACATAAATAATTACAATAATCATAATACATACATTTTTTCAAAGGAAACAACTCTTGGCTGTTAAGGGAAACAAGTAGGTCCCATAACAGTTACGTTTGAATAGCGGAGTAAACGATCTGTCTCGCGACCAGGTCAAATGTCGGAAGTCGCGCCGGGCGATAAAGATCCACGGCCGTTTTCGGTCTTTTTAACTACTTTCCGACTAAGATACTAACTTTTTTTTTTTTGTTTTCACAAAACGACAATTTAACCGTTTTTAACCTGAAAAAAAAAATTTGGTATCATGGTCGGAAAATAGTAAAAAAAAACAACAAACGGTCAAAAACGGCTGTGACAGTAACTCAAACTCACCCGGCGCGACTTCCGACTCATTTGCCCTGGGCGCAAGATATTTAACTGTAATTAGAAAGACGTTTTGTCAGAGAAGGCCGGCACAGGACAGGTCGTCCTGTGTTGAGCTCACCTTAATCTGTGCTAGGAGATTGTAGGAAGAATATCAGTATCCCTGACAGGTCCGTGTCGGCAAATCCTACATCAACTTGTTACACTCACAGGCTGATCACCAGATCAAACAAAATGCCACTTTCGAGCGATTTCATCATTTTTCCACTGTCTTTGAAGTTGTTGTTGTTGTGTTGGGGTTTAACGATACATCAGCACGATCACGACTATATTGTGTCAAACACGGTAAGATACGTCTACACGTCAAGAAGAAGAGAGGAAAGAGAGCGGGACAGAAGACAGGAGCAAGGAGAGAGAGAGAAGAGATGTCTCTCCTGGAATGTCGAGGATGGCACTCCATGGGAGACATCCCACAGATGGCAGGCTTACATCGCCTGCAGGTGGGAGCAGACAACCTACTTATAAACCCCGGGCCTCCGCGGGGGAATCTTTGAAGTCTAGGGATTATATTACATACAATCATACACAGCAGCTGCCCAGCTCACAGTGTAGGCTTTGCACGGACTCCCTCTGTATTACTAATCTCCCGAACATTCAGTTTCACCCTCAGCATCCTGGGAGATTAACCCTGTGGGTGTGGCTGGGATGTCGTCCATCTTCAACTGCGGGAAAACATGTCACAAATTCTCCAGTTGGTCTGATACGTTTTGGGAATACATCTTCAAAAAGCTGCATGAAAAATAAAATCCCCAGAGTTGACACTATCTCTGAGGAATCCTGTAGTGCAAAATTCTAGTAGAAGTTTGATTGTTTTTGTTTGTGCTGGGGTTTAACAGCACATTAGCACGATCGGGGCTATATTTTGTCAAACAAGGTAAGATACGTTAACACGTCAAGAAGAAGAGAGGAAAGAGAGCGGGACAGAAGATAGGAGCAAAGGAAAGAGAGAAGAGATGTCACCCCTGGAACGTCAAGGGTGGCATTCCATGGGAGACACCCCACCGATGGCGGGCATTTGCAGCCTTCAGGTGGGAGCAGAGAACCTATTTATATACCCCAGGCCCCCGCGGGAGGGAACACTACAGGGCCATCACCTCTCCTCTCCTCAAACCTTTAGCTCAAACCTGTACTTTAGTCAGTGTGAAGTCTGCAGGAAAAAGCTACTGTTCTCAATTACAGCTGGTCTGAGAGCGCTGAGATCCACTGGGTCCTGTGGAGACTTCGGAAAAATGTCTGTCTCACCTTTGCCTCTATCAGCTGATTCCAAGGCGCGGTTGACTGCACGCCCAGACGTGAGTGATTCCAGCAAACAGACTCAGATGATGAGGTATATTACACTGATAGTAATCGCTCAAAGCAAAGAGTCAGCCGTTGTCAGAGGCTTACCCCTAATCTGCCAGCACACAATGATAATGTCCTTGTTTACTCCATTATTTCCTGTATCATGAGCAATCAACAATATACGTGTAGTTAAATGTCTGGTCTGACACTGACACAAGATGTCTGGCTTACATTCCATCCCCTTTCCCCATACACACAAATATCTTGTGTGTGTGCGTGTGTGTGTATGTGTGTGTCTCTCTCTTCTTCCCCAACCGCTCTCTCCGTCTCTCTTTCTATATATATTGTGTGTGTTCTCTCTCTTCTATCTCTCTCTCCTCTCTTCTCTCATCTCTCTCGCTCTATGTGTGTGTGTATGTGTGTGTGTGTGTGTCTTCTCTCTCTTGTCCCCTTCTCTCTCTCTCTCTCTCTTATTATCCCATTAAGCCTAATATATCACTGCCTATTATATCAATAATTTCACTGCCGTAACTTCAGGCCACCAACGCCCCAACTCTAGCTCGAAAAATTTCCCAGCACGACAGATGATTGTGATGTTCCATCTCCTGATTCATCCACTCACACTTATACCTCCTTCTGCGTTCCCTCATGCCGTGTTTTCCCCCCAGCTGATCCATCAAAGCAGAAAACCGCAGGCATGTTGTGTGTGTTCTGTGTTGTGCTGGGGTTTAACGACACATCAGCATGATCACGGCTATATTGTGTCAAACACGGTTAGATACGTTTACACGTCAAGAAGAAGAGAGGAAAGAAAGCGGGACAGAAGACAGGAGCAAGGAGAGAGAGAGAAGAGATGTCACACCTCTTCCATGGCATTCCATGGGAGGATGGCATTCCATGGGAGACATCCCACTGATGGCGGGCTTACACCACCTGCAGATGGAAGCAGAGAACCTACGTAGAAACCTCGGGCCCCCGCCGGGGTCCGCAGGCATGTGAGCTACGCTTTGATTTGCTCTGACGAAGGGAGCGAACAAGAAGAGAGAGAGAGAGACAATAGTTTTTAATCTGACAGCGGAATGTGTACACTTAAAACACCTTCTCCGCTTTATAACCCACCTCCACAGTGTGTGGCAGGTTTATACCAGTGCACGCAGCCAGGCAGTAAAATGTCTGCCTCTCTCCCTCTCTCGGTAACGTTACGAGGGTTCTAACCTACAGCCAGGAATAGTTTTAAACACACAATGATACCATGCCTAACATCATTCTAAATCAATGCATCACATTAGAGTGAAATCAGCTATAAGTATTACTTTATTGTTCACTATCAAGGGTATGAAAACTATTTCTTAATACAAATCATATGTTTATTTGTAGTTTTTGTTTGTTTGTTTGTTTCTTTAATAGCTCAATTTTACAGATTATCTGTATACATACTATATCTGCCACGCTAGGCAGTAGAGGGCTAATCCCATCCTTGGTGGGTGCAGACTGATGTAGGCTGGGGAGACCTGGATGAAAATGGGGTGGGATTAGAGCTTGTAATTTTCAAACGCTAAATTGTCAAACTAGCTCAGGAAGAAAGTCTAAAATTTGGCCTTTGGGATAAGGTTAAAACAGAAAAAAAAAAGAACCCAAAAAAAAAAAAAAAAAACAGGAGGACCCATGTGTATTTCCAAAAGTTTCAAGAACCTTGTTTTAGGAATGAGCGGAAAGAAAATCTGCCAAAAAAACACCAACATTCCTATCCCGAAGGTGTTTCTTGACATACAGCCCTCAATAAACGCTGAGATAATCGTGGGATAAGAAACAGGCTGAAGACACACAGGTAACGCTTAAATCTTGGGCAAGATGCATCGTTTTCAGGGTGCAGTCAGCAATGGTGAACTTCAAACCCCGTCCTGTGCAAAGTGCTGATCAGGGAAAACGTCAAAATAAAACCCGTGTGGGAAGGGCTGCGCTCGGCCGGGTCCAACTCCCAAGACAGACCTCAGGGTGAGTACACAATGGGAGGTCGTTATGACCCGCCCTATCACTTCCTTTTTGCCAGACACAAGACGTATTGACTGTTTATTTGTTTGTTCGTTTGTTTGTGTTGGGGTTTAACGACACATCAGAACGATTACGGTTATATTGTGTCAAATACGGTAAGATACGTTCACATGTCAAGAAGAAGAGAGGAAAGAAAGCGGGACAGAAGACAGGAGCAAGGAGAGAGAGAAGAGATGTCTCTGTTGGAACGTCGAGGATGGCACTCCATGGGAGACATCCCATCGATGGCGGGCTAACACCGCCTGCAGGTGGGAGCTGAGAACTTACGAATCACAAAAAATTATGTGATTTTTTCGTCTTTACACTGCTGGTGATGAACCAACAGTGTAAAGTGGGAAAAAAATCACATATTTTTTTGTAATTCGAAAGATCGATCATCAAATTTTTAAAAATGAAATTATAATAATAGCAGAAGACATCTCTTTATATCAATTTCGTTGTTGTTGTTATTGTCGTTGTTATTGTTGTTGTTGTTGTTGTTGTTGTTGAATTTGTCATGGTGTATATTTCAATAAAGGTCGCAAAAGTGATTTTTTTTTCCATCTCTCCGCCACTTGCTTAACACCGCTTTTGTCTGTGAAAGGAAAGTAATAAGGCTGATTACAACGATCTGCCATTGTTCGGGAGGACGGGAGGAGCCCCCACGACCGTGGGCGAAATAAACGGCTAAGAAAAAGAGGATTTTCATTTCCCCTGACAGTGTGGGACAGGATTTCTCATTATGTCCCTTCCGGTTTCCCTATAGAAGGTAAGCCCAGAGTGAAAACTTTGATGCGCGCAGTCCCGGGATAGAGAACCTCTTTAGTTAGTGCAGAGGTCTCTCATTACCTCGTCCAGCTGATCATTGCTCCTAGTGTATCCATAAAAAGACAGCATGCATTCTCAACAGCTAAACAGAGGCTATCAGGTGATCTCATCATGTAGGGGACTAAAAAGGCTCACTCGTGTAGAAATTCAGTCTGATACCTATTGATCTGCATTCAAACCTGAATGTCGTCTCGTGCCATGTAAAGCACATATAAGTAACAAGTAGATTCGCCGCTCGTAGAACAGTCAATCAATCAATCAATCAATCAACCAATCAATCAAACACTCGATCGATCGATCGATCTATCAACAAACCCATTAATCCATCAATCATACACAAATCCATAAATCAATCAATCAATCAAACCAGCCATTGATGTTATCAAATCAGAGGTTTTGCACATGGAAGACCTCCACAATATTACCTAGTACTGAAAGGATTACAGTACACACTGGCACAGTGGCTGCCAGAATTACGTCGTGGGGCAGGCTGGCACATCCATCAGACAGATCTCTCCCCCCTTCCCTTCCCCCCTCCACCTCCCCGCCCCGTCCGACCCTTTCTCACGGCACCACGGCCATGGACTCCCTCAGATAGAGGCAACAATTCTAACACTCTGACCAAACATCAGAGTTGTAAAAAATCCCATTTGGAGAAAGTCCACATTTAATTCTACTTTGCCATCTCCTGTCCTACACACAGTCAACAACAAGCAATTTCCGGGGAATGAAGTGGTGCTACAGATTAAACATTAACACGTCTGTTTGACTCAAATGCTAGTCATATTAATTTATTGTTCTGAGCAATTGCAAATTCGAATCTCCAAAGCCAAATTGTCTTAAATTGTCAGTTCATAAAAAGTAAACTGACAAGATATGGGCATTCAGGATCAGCAAATTTTCACAGAAAAATGCTTCAACTCCTTACAAGTGCAATTTTCTCAAAAAATTCAGTGACACTTGAGATAATTTAGCTTTCAATGGTCGCTTTAATTTTGTTGTTGTTGCTGTTGTTGTTGTTGTTTTTTAAACATCGTGGAAAGTTACGGTTCAACTGATGGGAGAAAAGTTGAATTGTGGTGGGAAAATAGCGTTTTTTGTTAATTAAAGAAATTGAGAAACGCTCCATATTGTGTCAGGTCATCGACTCTCATACCGCTGCTCGGGCGTCAAGCGAACAAGGGCGTGGTGTTTGTTTTGTTTGTTTGTGTTGGGGTTTAACGACACATCAGCACGATCACGGCTATATTGTGTCAAATACGATAAGATACGTTTACACGTCAAGAAGAAGAGAGGAAAGAGAGCGGGACAGAAGACAGGAGCAAGGAGAGAGAGAGAGATTACGAGATGTCTCTCCTGGAATGTCGAGGATGGCATTCTATGGGAGACACTCCACCGATGGCGGGCTTACACCACCTGCAGGTGGGGGCAGAGAACCTACTTATAAACCCCGAGCCCCCGCAAGAGTGGGCGTGGTGTATCACTCCCTCCTCACACCGCCGGGGAGAGGCGCGGGGGGGGGGGGGTGTCACCGTGGCTATGTAGTTTAGCGTCTGCTTCATGGTGAAAACAACAGCTACTCACGTCGGTGAGGTTGTGGTCGGGATCGACTGGCGGGTCCTCCGATCGGGGGATGGAAGAACACGAAGGTCGAAAACCCGCATTTTTCAGTGACTCAACGGTCCCCTCGCTTCATGTGGGTAGGGAAGCCCGACGTCTAACCTTCTCGGATAAGGGCGAATACATTTCGGAGGTCCCGTGTGTATGTGTACGCTACGCACGTTAAAGAATCCTTGGCAATTCAAAATCGATGAAGAGTAGGCGGAGTGCCGCTGTCCGGGCAAACTTTCCAAATTCCAAATTTTTACCCACAATTTCTCTTATCAAAAAACAAAAACAAAACAAAAACAGGCAGCCACTTAAAGCCCGGATAATCCTACTTTCTAAGGAATGAAAGGGTTAAGAAAAACACACACACCCCTCCCCCCCCCCCTCTTCTCCTCTTCCCTCCCCCAAATTTGCAATTAATTTGTTATAGAGAGACGTTCTGTTTACAGCGCTCGGCTTGTGTGCTCCCCTGCGGGTGAGTGCGTGTCAGAGGTGAGTAAAGGCAGCAGGTGCCCACAGATCCCAGACCAGTTGAGGAAAGTTGCAACAGTTTGAAATTCCGACAGTATAAAAATGCTTGTGTTTCAGTTCTCTGTGAGGTCATCCATTGGAAATGCCGAGGGTCGGACAATGATACCTAACGCTTACCGTAACAACATGAACAGAATAGTGAACTATCAGACAGTATCACGGGCAAATGGAAATTTGCAATGTTGCGATGTCTCTGGTTTCAAATGTTTTATTTTGGTTATTATTATACCGAAACATATGACGAACGGAAAGACATGAAGATTGAAAACCTGCATTTTCAGACATATATCTGAATGGACATAAAGGTGCAAATATATAATTATATGTTCTCTAAATAGAATGGTGAGAAAATTATAGTTACATTCATGTCCCTAATGAGCACGAAAGTTTCATTGTCTAGAGCGTCCTTGTCAAGACAGTCTCAAGCCGTTTCACTCGCTCTGTCTGTCTGTCTGTATAACATCCAGTCAGGTTAGTTCTTCCCATTGCCTTCTCAATCTCTCTCTTCGTCTTTCCCGCTGTCTCTGTCTCTCTATCTCTTTCTTTTCCTCTTTCGCTCTGTCTGTCTCTCTTGTTTCACTGTGTCAATCGTACAGACAAGGTATTTTCACCCCTTCAAACCTCTTCCTCTCTCATCCCTCCCTCCCTCACTCCCTCCCTCTCTCTCTCTTTCCCTCTCTCTGTCTCTTTTTCATCTTTTCCTCTTTCTCTCTGTCTGTCTCTTTTTGTCAACCATACAGTCAAGACATATTCACTCATTCAATCCTCTTCCTCTCTCATCCCCACTATTCCCCTCCTTCTCTCTCTCTCTCTCTCTCTCTCTCTCTCTGACCAAGCTTCATACGTTGAGAACAAATGCCATAATTACTTGCTTTCCAGACTGCCTCAATGTTGACAATTACTATCATACAGAGATGTTTTCCTCCAATTGCGCTGTGCCTCTTTTTTTTTTTTTTTTTAATGTACTGATGTTGATTCATGCACAGAAATGACGTCAATCATCACTCTCTATATCAGGACTGGAAAAACGATCTAAGCTCGTTTTCTCCGGCTCTCAAAGATGGTAATCTAAATATAATATTTACTCTACGACCAGACCTCCTGAGTGTTCCATGGAAAAATCTTCACGACGTCACAGCCTGTATCTCTCTCTCTCTCTCTCTCTCTTCTCTCGCTCACAGACACACACACACATACAAACAAACATAGAGGGGATACTCCTTGACATTGTCCAACGTCTCCTTGACAAGAACAGATTTCGCTTTTTCACAAAAGGAGTAGAGATGTGAACATTTTGTAATCAGCACTTAGGCTGAAAGGCATAGTATACCGTACCACAAGACATACGGGCCAAGCTATGTCTTTGAACACCTGTAGCGCATCAATTTGGTACAAGAACAGAGAAGCCATGAATTCCCAAGGTTGTTTTGTTTCATAAGGATATCTTCTGTTCAAGCACCTATTGCTTTTTAAACATTACAGAACGTCAGGCGTGAAATTCTCTCGCCCACCTGTAGATCTACTGCAAGGCTTCACCTGGGCCTGCACAGGGCTAGCTATTTTTGAATATGGATATTTGATTATAACATTGGCGGTCTGGGTCCTCTCTGGTTTCAAAATAGAATTGTTTCTCCCTGGTATAAAATATAGCTATTTCTTTTTAATCATACGGTTATCTTGTCTGTTTGTTTGTTTGTTTGTGTCAGGGTTTAACGGCACATCAGCACGATCACGACTACATCGTGCCAAACACGGTGAGATACGTTTACACGTCAAGAAGAAGCGACGAAAGAGAGCGGGACAGAAGACAGGAGCAAGGAGAGAGAGAGGAGATGTCACCCCTGGAACGTCGAGGATAGCATTCCATGGGAGACATCCCACCGATGGCGGGCTTTCATCGCCTGCAGGTGGGAGCAAAGAACCTACTTATGTACCTCAGGCCCTTGCGGGAGGACAATTATCTTGTGTTCTACTACAGGGATATTATAATGTGACACACAAGACATAATTAACATCAGGAGAATATCTGGCAATTTGACTGAACATGTCACTTTTCTCTCACTTTTGATATGACTCAAGGAGCTTACACTATTTACACTGGAGTGCGGACTCATGACGTCGCCTTAACAAAACACAATGTATCTAGCCTGCCAATACAGACGCCGTGGCCATGGGGTTAGATTTAGTATTGCTATAAGTGAGTTTCGTTTAGTTTTGCACGTGGTAACATAACAACAACGGCGTTAAGTGTTAACGTTAAACAGGTTTCTTGCCCTCATGGCCATGGCTCCACATTCGGCACGCGTGATGTCATCAGTCCGCTCTCCAGTATAATAGTATAAGCTCCTTGATATGACTGAAAACTCCTCATGATTCTGAACAACTTGTCTAACATAGTGACGAGATTTCCTCTAGTCCTTCCAACTCACGGAACCTCCAGCAGGGAGTCACCTCCGGTCACTGAACACTTCCGTTCTCCATGGAAACTGAACAGAACTTCCACAACATTACGTTACTTGTCTGACAAAAATTCGTAACTTTTATGACCTGAAATTTTCAGGAGAGACAAAAAACTGTTTCCGCCTTGCATCTCATTATTATTATGAACTTTTACTTTATCTAAAAAAAAAAAAGGAGACTTTAAAAATAATTGTTCAACTTTGTTGTTTCATTGGCATATGTATGGCTTTATGTGCTACAGACTGGGCCAGAAATATGAAAAAGGATATTATTTTGAAGTAATGATGTTTTATCAGATTAGTAATGATTATCAGATCCCATCACTTTCCATTTGCTTTCAGCTCATTAACATCAATGCAACTTGTTCATTTTGTGCCAACAACGAGATCCCAAAACTAAACATGGCGTTTCTACTGAAACGGCATTGTCAGCATTTGGTACGAGCTTTGAGGAGAGCTATCTCTCC
>JBCEWB010000018.1:1111445-1148883 GCA_039654565.1 Peronia peronii | reverse complement strand
TATCTTGGCGAAACTCCGAGCAAATAATGGGTATGCTGAGCTATATGATTCGGCGACTGAAGTCGCCGGCAGGCACCGATGATAATATAGCGTTGGCGACTGGAGTCGCCGGCAGTCAGCAAAGTGTTAACTCCATCCAGAGTCATCTCCTGATACGTTATGCACGTCTTTTCCATGCATCATGGTTGTGCGCTAGGTCTCCTTATATACTTTCTTAGTCCATTCCTGGATGTTGGTATACCCCATTTTCGCTTTCTTTCCCCAGTCCCATATAGTGCAGTTTGAACAACTCCACTGGATCTTGTAATATGGCTGTACTATCTCAATTTTCTCATCTTTTATTGCTATTCAATGAAGCACTTATACAGAGATGATTTATTCAAGATGGATACTACATTGGATACATCCAGTATTTATCCAGGATGGATATTGCACTGTACTAGCAATAGCCCAAAATATTAAGTCACTCATAGTTGCAGGCACACCCAACTTTTTCTCAATACTCAAAGGGAAACGTGTTTAGCAGCGAAGAGGTCACAGTGGAATAATATGTTCCAGCATAGGTTCAGCTGACTGTGTAGGTAAACGGTCCTGTTGTTTATAATGAAATTACTTACTTGTGGTAACAGTGAACATTCAGCATTACAAATGGTCACATGAAGCCCACTAAGATTTGAGGCTGCTGTATTCTAAATCTCTTTCCCCTATCTCCATACTACTGACTTTTCAAATATGCCCATCATAGCACCAACATTATGGCCCAATTACACTACAGTTGTAGAAAGCCTGCTGATTTGATGAAAAAAGAATTTTTTTTTTTCTATTTCTATAGATGACTAGCTATTCATTACGCAAATGTTATGACATTGGCAACCGATTTTGGCTATTTGCTTATTTGTACTAGGTTTTCAAGATATCTCTATCAACATGTAGTGGACTGAACTTTTGGATTTTGCTTATTTCAGTATCTCAGAGAAGTGGTTAAAACATGAAACAATAGCCTAAGATGTCAAACTTCCAACTTAAGTTCAAAAACCAACATTTTTTTGGCTTATGTTTATTCATTGCTGGTCCTCAGCTTTTAAATTTTGTTTTTTTGCATTAATACTTTAGTTTTGCATAAAATATTGCAGGCATGTTGTGTGAAAACAAAGGACTTGAAATATTTTCTAATTTATGATGAAAACAAAATGACCTGTCTGATCAGCTGTCTATGCATCAGGTATATTCAGAAACAACAACAACAAAAAACGACATCCAATATCCACATTCATTTTTTCCGCCCAGATTCCAAGATGCCCAGCCCTGGTCAACTCTGGAGATGTGTACATCATGGATTGTGGCGTGATGCTGTACCAGTACAACGGTGATGAGTCCAGTGTATCTGAAAGGTCAAAGGTGAGACTACAACGACATACCAACCAGCTTTCTGATAGAGAACAATTCCCGAAATGAAATAGACCAAAAGTAGGATAAGATGAAATAAGATAAACTTTTTTTGTCCTCAAAGGGAAATGGCAGTCACAGTTGATGAAATACAGTATATATGTAAGATACATTCACACTTACATGCATACAAAAATATCACAAAGCGTCAAAATAAGGCAGACTCAAGAAACCTTGTCTCAGCTTGGTGAGCATATACCGATGGCAGAAAAGAATTTCTGTAATACTCATGATTGTAACAAACACCCAGTTCTTTCAGAGTTTTTCACTTGATTATAAAATGGGTGCATAGAATCTTCTGAATTTTGTCAAGTTATCATATACAGGCCTTTAATCATACAGTATTTTAAGAGTGGAAATGCAATTAGTACTAAGTAATCAAGTTCAACTTTTGAGAAAAGTGAAATTTTTAAAAATTGCATTCTCTGTCCTTTGCAACTGAAAAGGGTTACAGGGTGATGTTGATGATCTGAATTATAGATAACTAAGATTTTCCTTTGACAAGTGGGAACATAATCATTATTTAAATGTAACTGTTGAAACCAACATTAGTTAGACCTTGACAAAAGGTGTAAGTTCTCAGAGGATCATAGTGAGCTCTGTATGTGAATTTGAAATTGAATTTGGCTCCCTCAGACCTCTTAAATGAACAAAAGTTTTGCATTTTTGTCCCTCTCTCCAGGCCATGCAGTACATTGGTGACCTGAAGAGCCAGCGTGGTGAGGCTGAATCCGAGGTCCTGGATGGTAGCAGCGTCTCTAAAAGCGTGAGTAGGATGTTGCTCTAATAGAATAATTAACTTTGAAGAAACCCATCGTGGTAAATATCATAGTCATAAAATTTTCCACCGTAATCAAGTAGGCCTGCGTTCATTTCCTTTTCTACTTTCAAAATCTCTATACAAGAACAGTTTGCATCTTTTTTTTTTTTTTTTTTATTATGTATGTAACCTATCAGTCCTAAGAAAGTAGGATTATAGGATTATCCGGGCTTTAAGTGTTCTGTTTTTTGGTGAGAAGAATTTTTGCGGGTAGAAATTTGGAATTTGGAAATTTTGCCTAGGCCTGGGTGTCTGTACCTTCTTTTCATCCTGTTTTTGACTGTCAAGAGTTCTTTAATTAACATGCGTAAGGACCTCCAAAATGTATTCCCCTTATCTGAGAAGGCTAGACATTAGGCTTCCCTGCCTAAGAAGCCAAGGGATCGTTTGAGTCACTAAAAAAAAGTCGGCATGTTCTAAATCTTTCCCGATCCCTGGCAGGATTTGAACCCTTGAAGTATAGTTTTTGTCGAGAAGCAGACACCTAAAGTATGAGAATGGATTTTTTTTTTTTTTTACAGTTTGTCCTTCTCAACTTTTTCATTCTCCTGTCCAAGAGAAGTCTTGTTATTTCAATTTTAGAATTAAGAATATTTCAGTGTTATATCGTCATAATTGCCTGGGCATTACAAGGTCAATAAAGAAATGATTCTAATGTGAGAATATCTCTATTGTCTTGCTTTTAACCATTTGATTGCCCACTTAAAAATAAATATTCATTGTATCGTAATTGCCACTGATAATTTGCTCATTATTTTGATACGAAATATTTGGGCACCATTGGGGATTGGTGTGGGCTGGTTTGCCAGGTAATTGTCATAAGTTAAGCAGAGTTCCAGTCTTTGGGTGCTAGGCAGTCAGCTTAAGATCTAGATTTATAAACTTTCAGTAGTTTCAGTTCAGGTCTACATGTTGCACAGCTTGATGGAATGAATGTGTTGTCAGATTTTCTGTATCTGAAGTTATTGGATGTAACTGGAGAGGGAAATAAGCATGCGGTATTTGGTGAGGGAATTCATGTAGCACACCTTGTCTATATGAAATCTTCATGCTTAAAAGTGATTTCTGTGATCTGATGGCCAGTAAAGTCCAGCTTTTTCAACAAACTCCTCTTCTGCCATCCTGTGTCATTCACTTGGTTATATGACTTATCCAGATGCATTCACCCTGAAATTTGCTTACATTGAAAATCAAGCATCATTTGATCGCATGGCTTTAGTCACAGGATTGAAAATGCAAACTGCCAGCAGTAAGAGACCATGCTTGTCCTCATCATTGTGCATATTTAATGACCTGATTGTGATTTTTTTTTTTTTTTTTTTTCAGCATGACTTCTGGCAAAAGCTGGACGAGGAAGCTGATGAAGGTCTCAGTGATGATGAGGATGGTGATGACGACAAGAAACTCCTCAAGTATGTGATATTCTTCATTTTCTTTTTGCTGAATTCTCATTCCTCACAATGTTTTTCTCTGTAATTTCTGATATTTCTTGTTAAGTGTGCTTCCTTTATTTTTGTCCTATATTCAATGTTCTAATAGCTTACATCTTCAGTGCATTTGTGAAAACTTATCTCCTGTAAACTTCCTTAGTTTTTGCCCTTTATTTAAATGTTTTCCGATCACTTGAGTTTCTTAAAGTACATTTTAACTTTCTGTCACATTCAGTATTTTTTCTGTATATGACTTATGTCAATCAGGCTACATTTAACAAAACTATGGTTACACTCTGATGGTTTATTTGGATCTGTCTTTGATTTTTACCATCTTGTACTAGCCTTCACTGCTCAGGATATTGCAGTATGCAGGTGTACCACCTTATAAGATAAGAGGAGATAGACTTTATTTGTACTCAAAAGGAAATTCTTTTCACAGTTAAGAGACTGTGTAACATGCAAGATAGATACATTCATATGCATATAGACAAAAATATAACATACTGTCTAGAACAAGGCAGATTTAAATTATTACATGTATTTGTGGCTCTATATCTCAGTGTCACTTTGCAATCATTTTTGTAATGGATCTTACTAAGTTGCTTTGCTGAAAATTTCATGACTATCACTTTGAAAGACTAGTTAAATAAATTTATTTTTCCAGCTGTCAGTTTTAATCCAAGATTTGGCATCATTACTTTTCATGACTAACACATGTATGTATTTCAACTGAACTATATGCATGAACTAGATGCAATTTTTGTTTCAGAGTGAACACGGACACAGCTCAATCTGAAGTTGTCAAGGATGGAGAATTTGGCATGGGAGATTTGGTGTCAGATGTGAGTATGAGAGCTGATATGGACTTCTGCTTGTAATTACTGGGACATAATGAATTTTTATTGTGTATAAAGCTTCCCATGCCTGTTTGTGGTGTGTTTTTTCTGAATAACTTTATGAAGTCTTTATTGAAGCCCTCAGAACAAAAAGTACCTAAGTCACATTTCAGACAATTTGGGTCAAGGTCGAGAAAGCCCGAATGGAAAAAGTTACCAATCAGGATTCAAGACAGAAACATGTAAACATCATAAAATATGAAATAAAAACTGGAGTAACTAGAATGGCATATGATCTCAGAAAAAAAACTGTTCTGTTTTTTTCGAGATAAATTTTCTCAATGGGCTTGAGTACATATTATCCTAAGATCTTCAACTTATTTTTCTAACTTAAAAACTTATTTTGAATAATGTACAATACAAGACTGAAATGTTGAAAGTATAGAAGAAACTCTGTCTTATTCCCATGAATTCAAGACTTGATTGCAGCATCTTAATGGCAACAATTAGCTTGTATTATTGCACCAAATCCTGCCTGGAAGCTGCAGATGTAATGCATGATTCATAACAGATATATTTTATCCTAGTATATTTTGTAATCATTAGACAGTGAGAGATTTGGAGTTTCCTCATGGTAGAATATGAAAGTTCAAACTTCCTCAGTGTTTCATGCCTGTCATCACCAGTTTGACAGCGAATGTAGAAAATTTCAGAATCTTCCTTAATTTAATGTTGTATTGTTCATATGCTGAAATTGTCAGGCCAATACTACAGATGTATTAACATCCTTAATTATACAGAGTTCATGTGTAAGTTAATATGAAAACGCTATTTCATATTTGTTTGTCTGACTTGTTTCATCAATATGGACATGTAATGGTGTTTAGTTCAAGCTGTCACATATAATTTATACCACTTGCCAATATCCAAACAGTGATAAAAATCTCAGTAAATTGTTAATTGATGACAGTTGTATTGGATCCAGTTTTGTGAGGAGAATTACATGTTAGTTGAATTTTTCACCAAAATTCTTTCAGGATGTGTTCATCTGTGACAGTGGCGAGACTGTCTTTGTGTGGGTGGGTGCTAATGCCTCCACCTTCGAGAAAAGGAATGGTCTGCCTTATGCTCATGTAAGTTTACCAGTTTATTTTCTGTTTTTTTTAAAACTTACCTTCCACATATGGAACAATGTTGTAGGGACATTGTGAAGAATATATTAGTGATTGTTATTTACATGTTAACATTGCTACTGGAACTGTTGGTGCGGGTCCCTATGCCTTTACCATCAGGAAAGAAATGGTCATAAAACTTTTATGCTCATATAAGTTTATCTGTTCACTGTTGTTTTGTTTCTCTATCTTTTACATTCAGAGCAACCTTTAAGAGACATTTTGAAGAATGTAATAATGACTGATATTTAAGTGTGAGCGTTATCATTGAAACCACCTATAGGCGGGTGGGATGGGGATGGAGAGGAGGAGGAGGAGGGGGGGGGGGAGAGCTACCTATGTCTCTACCATCAAGAAAAAGGATGATGTACTTTATGTCTACATAAGTTTTTCTCGTTTGCTTTTGTTTTCTTACCGTAGCTATTACACAGAGAACAGTCTTATGAGGAATGTACAAGTGATTGTTATTGTAATGTTAGATTGTTATATTTGTTATTATTAGAGCAACCTCAAGAATACACCTTGTAATAATCTTGTTTCTGAGAGATCTCTTACAAGTGAATTTGAAAGGTTGAATGAGTTTTAAATGTTTTGATTAGAAAATGAAAGACAGGTGCACAACCTTACATTTCTAAGCAATTAGATAGCCAGTCTGTTTGTCCTAGTCTTCATATATAGATTTCATATACAGAGATTGATATATAGACCCTTTACCAACAAGCTCCGATGTCAAAGTTTCACATAATTTGAGAAGATGCTGTGCACCCATTTTACAATTAATTATTTGAAATATTCTGAAGGAACTGGCCATCTGTTGCATATAAGAACTAGTCATGAATGTTAAAGAAATTCATTTCTGCCATTAGCGGTATGCTTATAAAGCTGAGGCAATGTTCCTTTTGCCTCCCTTGTTTTAGTGTTGTGAGCGATACCTTTGTCTACCTGTATGTGAATGCAGCTCAGATATATATATTGTATCTCCTCAACTGTGAATGCAATTTCCTTTTGAGATAAATAGAGTATATCTTACCTTGTTTTACAGAACTACCTGAGAGAGAGCGGTCACCCCTGGAGGCCCATCACGGTTGTGAAGGAGGGACAGAAATGTCCCCAGTTTGAAGCTGCCATTGCTGCCTAAACTCCCCAACATTGCACTGGAGGGAGAATTGACCATCGCTTGCTGAGTATCCCTTTGACTGGACATGCCACAAACCTATGCCAAGGAAAGAACATGTTGTGGAGACCAAGCTCTGGAGTCTGCAGTTTGCAGTAAGACTGAAACTTCACTATTCATGAATTAATGATTTAAATGTTTCATTTAGAATAATCTCTATGCATCATCCTCAATAGAAATCAGCAACTTTTCATCATCTGTTTGTACTGCATATAGTCAGTAAAGTTTTGTTTCAAATCAATGTACATCAGTGGCTTATGAATAATTTTTCCTTTCTGAGCATTTGTTGGCTTGGGTATTTATAGCTAACTCTGAAAATGATGCATTGTCTGTATTGTGTGAAAGTAGAATTTAAAATTTGTCATATTAAACTCATGTATTAAAAACCATTATGTCTTTTAGGTCAGTAGTGATGAAATTCACTATAAGCATCCAACCAATGCTATTAGTTTGTTAATACCTGGCTGTATCAAACTACCAAGAATAATTGTTTTGATCATCACATTATGTGAACATCATGCTAGACTCACACAAAAAAGTTAAGTCAGTACAGTTGCATAGAATGATTCAAGATATTCTGCAATCTGGAAACTGAATCCAAATCATTATAAACTCAGCACAAAGGGGTATTTAGCAAGTGATCTGTCCTGTTGTGAAGGCTATGACTATGCTGTCCATAAGCGTTGGTAAGCAGGGTGAACTGAGGACACCATAGACGCAAATCTCATCCATCGAAGTAAAAAAAAAGAAAAAAAAAAAAGAAAAAAAAGAAAGCAATCTCAGTCAATATTGTGTGGCATGATATCGTGTCGCTTTGTACATAGTGTCTGTTAAGTGTTCCCTCTCTGTCTAGTTTTGTTACGAGATGTTAAAGCACTAGCATAAACAAAATTTACTATCAGTGAGTCTTTTTTGTTTTTCAAAAAAATTCACATTCAAAATGGATGTTATTAAAAGTTATTACAGTTAAAACCACATTAGCAAGATAAATTACACTGTATACCAGATGTGTGCAATGAAATATTTTGTAAAATTTTTGTTTGATAATTTTGGCTGTGTGATCAAATTACGAATGCTAGATATTTACTCCAGCTAAGTTTGCATTCCTGTGGATATCATGAACAGAATTTCTGATAATGGACTCAAAATTTAGTAACTATATAGCAGTGGCTATTCTTTTGAGGCCTTGTATGTTGTTTACAAGTGTTTTGATCATTGTTGACAAAAATAAAAAAATATGCAAGATATTGATCCTATTCACTCATATCACATAATTCTTACTCTCAGCTGGTATGTTCGAGTCATCTTAACTTCAAGAATCACCGAGCTGCTTTCTTTCATGTGGTGCTTTCATGAATGCTATGTAGTTCCTAAATCTTTTTATACTTTTCAAATAATTTGAAAGGGATAGTTACACACATTTGACTTATTTAATGTGGATTTAATACAATTCAGGTTTTCAAGGTTTCTAAAAGAGCAGTCTTTGGGTTGTTGATGTGAAAGGTACTGTCTTCCAGCAGATCATCTTTTTTTTAACGGAAGAAATTGTTAACTATTTTTACACATAATCTCTTCTTGAACAATATTTATACAAGTTTTTCTTTACATTTTGTCTACCATGACAATTTTTGTTTGTTTGTTTTGTTTTTGTACACAATGCCTTTGATAGTATCATATTTATCAACACAAAGTATGTTGTAACATACATATTATCTACGCATTGTAATCATTTTTGTAATCATCCTTTCTAATGGGCATATAAAAATATTTTTTGTGACAATTTTGGTGAAAATATTGTCCCAGGCACTAGTCTATACCCATCCCCTGGAATTGACTTTCCAAATGGTGCATATTTTTTTTTTAACATAAACCACAACAGAAAGCTTTTTTTTTCTGATATTTGGATGCTTAGGCCATGCAAAGTTGTCTACTAATCTTTTGATTTAATACTAGAGCAAAAAGACTTTCATCCAAGAAAATTTTCATTAATCTTTTCATTTGATACTGGATTGAAAAGACAATATTTATTATCCAGCAGTTTTTCTGATTTGGTATTAGTACTAACTTGAAGACAAATATCCAGCAAAGTCAGTATTTACACATGTATGTCATTACATGCAAGTCTTATGTTTTTCTAGTCTAGCTTGGAATATGGAAAAACAAAAATACTCGAAAGACATCGTCCAGCTAAATTTCATGTTCAGTTTTTATTATTGCTTGTGCTTATTTTTTTGTTATTTGTAGGTTCTCCTTATGGTTTGTGCTTTCGTATAAATATGCAATGTTAATGTGGACATGTTCTTGTAGCACCTGAATGTTTGTCACAAGCTTGTGCTTTTTTCAAGTGTTACTTTTGGACCAAGATGGTTAAAGCTCAGCATAACATCATTCTGATCTTATTTCGTATTGCTATGAATTGAGAAACTCATATTTTTAAAAATAGTTGTCCTTGGTCACGGCATATTTTGTTCCAAACTTTTTGGCATGTTAAACTTCACAACGAATTCAAATTTTCCAGAAGTAAAGTGCATGTCTATCAGATATTCTAAGCAGTACCAATGTCATCTTGCTGCTGTCTTTTGTTATGCACCAAATTAAAACTTTCAGCAAATAAACCTCGGAAAAATATTTCTTGTCACTCACTGGCTTAGTTTTGTGTTTGTGGACATTATGGAGTGATAGTGTAAGAAAAAAAAAATAAACAAAAACTATAAAGTGAAATATTCATGAATGGCAGAAAATGACAACTATGAAATCATCATTCAAATGGCAGCATCTCTTTATAATGCTCTTAGTTTTATCGAAGGGAGAAAATGAAGATGGAAACAAATTCTAAAGAAAACAAGTACATGTACAAGGTATCTTTTAGACCTTTAAGTTCTTGCTACCAACAAACTGTAAGTAACGATGCCACCCAATAATAATAAGACTCTGGACTCTACTAAAGCGAATTATATTTGAAGCCATTCAAATTTGAAAATACTTTCAAAACAGACGACCTAATTCTCTAAAATATATCTGATTTTCAGTGGCATCTAATTCAGGCTTACTTTCACATTTAACTACTCATATATCATCCAATCACAGGATAAACAAAAGACTGTTGACAGGAACATTAAGAATATTTTATTAAATTACAGTCATACAAGTTTTGACATGTAACATGAGCCGCTCTCTAAAACTTTTCCATGCTTTCAAACCACACACCTCTTGTCAGATTTCTTTTTCTGAGAATCTCTCATTCATACCAGTCTTTCTGCCTGCGTTCGTCCATCAAAAAAGGAAAATGAAGAAACAAAAGCAAATTAAATTAAATAAAATATCCTTCAAACAGCAGTTGTGATAACTTAGCACTAAGTTCCTCGACAACAACACAGAAACATGAGCTAGAGACCATTTCAAAGACTGTAAAAGAGGGTCAACATTAGGACAACCTTATAATGATAGAAAACAAAAATGAAGCGTATGTACTAATGTAAAAATAAATGCAAGACATGATAAGACACCTCTCTATGTATCTGTCCAGACAACTTACGTCCGACAGCTGCATTGTTTGCCTGGACAGTAAACATCATATTAACAGTACCTATACCAATTGCCTGCGCATGACATACTGCATAAACATCCTGTGGCTTTCTCTGAATTTTGACTGATCATTTACAATGAAAAATGAATTATAGCTTTCACTTCAAACAGATGAAGACAAGGAAAAGTAACCTTCAAATTGCCCTGGATGTACATGGAAATGCTACTATATGTATGCATATCTATCGGGCCAACAATAAACTGACCATTCAAAAAAAAAAAAAAAAAAAAAGAAAGAAAAACACTTTTTGAAGAAATTGTGCTTAGATTATTCCCTATTTCATCTACCATTTTGTGTTGCAATATAATATATTTGCAAGCTAGAATACAGAGAGGTAATGGGCAGATAAGGAAAGTAACTCCACCTCCATGAGCAGACTGACATTTGACATATTCGCACAGCTGGAAGATTATAAGACATTATGACCTACACCCATAACCAAATCATCAAGGAAAAAAAAAATACAATGGACAATATCATAATTCTGAAGTGATGACTACATGATTTAGTAACTGCAGACAGGCAGCCCAACCACCAAAACAAACACTCTTCAGTGACATCTCAATTCATTGAGTAAAAATGATCGCTACCGAAGCAATAACCACACCAGTATCCTCTTTGATTTAATACAAGTATCATAGAAAGGGGCCATACCAGCCTGGATTGTTTGTAGATTAGTTCATATGCAGACACTTCAATGAGTCTGCCAAGATTGACCTTCATTTATTAAATATAGGATTATTTAGAAGAGAGACAAAAATCGGAGGTTTATTCAGAGCAAATCAAAGCTAATACTTTTCTGCAGCATGTGCGAAAGTCTTTGGATGATTATCAAAATCAATGTTTGTCTTTGTGATTCCAATTGGACACATGAGCAACTGATGATTCACCAAAGGAAAAGGAGTATAAAATCCCCCTGTCTTTCTTTGGTAAAGGTTTATGCTTGATTGGCTGATATGGCTGCCAGCAAGAATAATTTTTATCTCAAACATTTGCAAGGGAACTTCATGATGTCTTAGTAATCAATGAGAAGAGTCCAGTTGCAACTGTCAATTCTGATTCTAGTCACATACATAAACCATAATGTATATCTTTTTGGCATGATCCTATGTAATACTACGTAAACCTGGTTCGTAAGTGACATAAGAACTCATCACTATATAGTCACTTTAGTATCAATCCAATCACACAATAATTATGTATCCAAACCAATTCCCAGAGAAACAACCTGTACAATTAGTTATTTCTAATATTAATGTCAAAAATGGATATTGCTATTGGCTTTGCAAAGATATGTGTTTTTTTAACGCTGTTATACTAGCATGTCTTTCTATTGTCTTAATCTTAGTTTTATCACTAGCCAAAGGAAATTCAGACACCCAACATAACGTATGTATGTACATTTCCATCATTTGAAAAATGTTGCATGTGAACAGAAATAAAACAACAGAATTTGATGATGACGAGGTGGAAAGCTTAAAAGCCTAGAAGAGTAGCGTGCTCATTCCTCCCATTTCACTCTGTTCCTTTACAAAATATTCGAAGTACTGGTAGATAATTGTCACGGCCAAGAGAATTCCAGTTCCACTGCCAATGGCGCCTGAAACACAAAACAACAGCAAATCAGAACTTGATCCCCGCATTATTTACCTTATTTATTTCAGGAAAAAAGTAAAAAAGAGGGAAGGAGAAAGAGGAAAAACAAAACAATTTAGCAAAATAAATGAATAAATAAATAAATATAAATCAAACACTGTCACTTTGCTGTGCAAATCTACAATGATGTATTCAGGAAATCAATAAATAAATGCAGTGATTCAAAAGCCCTTTCTTAAATGGGTCTATCATCACATCAGAGTTAAAGAAAAGAAAAAACATAGGGACATCATATCGTATTGATACGAGATTCCCAATAGGTTTGCTTTCTTTTCATGCCCACTTTAATAGACAATCCTGCATTCTCTTGATTTCTACAAGTTCCAGTTTCAAACAATGATCTAGATAGCTACTATTTCTCTTACTTAGAAACTGCTTTGTGTTATAAATGGCAATGATTCATTTTTTGTAACTGCAATGCACAAAAATTAATAGAAAATTGTAAAGAGGTTTTGTAAGATTTGTTACTGAATCAATATATATACATTTCATTATTATAAACACAGATATCTCAGACCAAAGACAATGAAAGTATCATCCACTGTTGTGAATTTCTTTAATAGCTGTCCCTGTTTTTTTTTGTGGTGTCTTAAACAAGTGAAATTTTATAGTGAAAATAAATATCCAAAAAGATACATACCCAAGAAATCGGCCAAAACTGATAGAGCTCCAATACACAATCCACCAAAAGCAGCTGCTGTTGGGATGTAACGGTTCAGTTCCTTAATCATGGACTTCTCACGGTGACCTCTCATCACCATCTGTTGCTCTTTCAGTTGCTTAGCAACCTGTAAATCAAATAATTATGGACCATAACTCTCCAGCTCTGGAGTAATACTTGCAGCCTCCAATAAGCAAGCATGTATCTTACCACAATGACCCTCTTGATTTTAATTCCATAAAATATATGTTACTGATAAACTGAGAACTATTTTTCCTGTTGCATCTGTTGAAAAAGTTTTAGGGATTATGAAATTGTTCCCTAAAAAAACAAAAACAAAAAAAACAACCAAAAAAAAATCATGGGGGGGCAGCTTGAAATATGGATTTTGCTTAAAAAAAAAAAAAGTGATTTTGGGTTTTTGTTTTCTCTTAAAAGCCCTGCCTTTTCTGCATATAAAAATGGTATTAAAAGTGGATATGTCCATTCTAACGCCTTTGACCAATGGTCATTCAACACTATCAACCAGGATTTGGCGCCATCTGGCTACCACATGCAGTCATAAATCATCGCCATATGATTATATATAGGTAAAAAGTGCATAAGACACTTGAATATGACCTCTTCTAGCATTATCATGAACCCCAATGCCAGAGATGGTCACTGGATGACCATTTTAAGGAAAAAAAAGAACAACAAAAAAAAACTGCTAATCATGCAGATTATCAGTGTGAGCATTCTAAAATGAATTTCCAGGTCCTATAAAGGGTGAAATTTTCATTTCTTTCTGTTGCTTCAGAGTTCAGTTGTGGACTATATGCCATAATAAAGTCAAGACACTCTTGGTTTGGACAAAAAAAGATATGGGGGGCACATATAGGCCCTCAAGTACCTGGTATTTACTCTATGAGAGCCCTTATAATGATGAGGGGTAGGGAGCAAAATTCAAGAAAAGATACGTCCAGAAAGCTGAAAAACGGCAACTAGAGACATAGAAGTCATGGAGAGGAGACTAGTATGTAAAACTGTGCTGTTCCGATGCTGAAAGCTGAACAAAAAATTCATCATGTCCATTTTTACCTGAAAAAAAAAACTTCAAACGCGTTTTTCTCAAAACCCGGTTTTTGTTTCGAAACCGATTTTAACCAAATTTGGTATACATCATTTTCATAACAAGACCAAAAAATATATGTATGCACGGCCCATTCGGTTGGTAAGTTTTAAAGTAAAATGGGTTTTTAGTATGAAAAAAAAAAACCAGCGAAATCTGATTTTTTGTTACATGGCATTTTCAAAAATTTCTAGAAAATTTTCCATTGCATAGGAAGGGCTGAAAATATGTAACTTTTTAGATATTATGTCAAACAATATGTTCACCAAGTTTTGTTAAAATTTGGTGGACTAGATAGATTATGAAGTTAGCCCTTTTAGAGATGCCAAAATCCAAGATGGCGGTGTTGCCGTGGCAACCATTTGAAAAAGTCCATTTCATTCCCATTTTTCCTCTAATTTGAACATGCCAGATTCGATGGAAAAGATTAAAATAGCCTATCTTTAATAATAAAAAAAGTCACCTCCACGACGCACTCCCTCCCCCCCCTTAAAAAAAAATAACAAACAAAAACAACAACAGCAAAAAAGAACTATTAACAGGCATGTAAACAAATAAGCTGTTGGTGAAAAATGTAATAAAATTTTATTGCCTTGGATGCCACACATCAGGCAGATTTAGCTTTTAAATTTCTTAAATCCAAACTCATTTGGAACACATCCATTTGCAATCCAAATGTAAATATCAAAGGAAACAGCTGTGGCAAAATCCAACTCACATCCTTAGCACTTGAGCCAGAGACATCAATCCATGTCTTGGAGAAAAATGCACAGGAGCCCAACATGAAGACAATATAGAGGACAGCATGAATGGGATCCTCTAAGATGTGCCCTAACGTCTCTGGAGGAGAGAAGTAGTAACAAAGACCTCCTATGGGGTAGGATCTTGCTGGACCACCACCTCCAACATCCTGGAAAGAAATTCAACAAAAATGAGTGAAATTTATGCAAATAATTCCATGAATTTTTTTCTCAAGAGTCCAGATAATGATTTACATTCTTTACAGGATTTAAGTTTCAAAATAGACGTAACCCTGTTTCAAAACAAAATCTTCAACGACATTTCCTTACATCGGAGAAAAATTTATCGACAAAAATCTAAAATTTACAGCAAAATCCTATCATGACAAACAACATCACCATGATATTCACTGTGACAATATCAGTTTTCATCCAATTCATTCTTCATATTTGTTGTCAATTTAATTTGTTATATCAAGATAGTTCCTGGTTGACAGTCTACATTTTGTGTACTACAAGACACTTTCATGAATGATTTTTCACTGTTATGATCATTGCTGTACTTTTAAGCATCATCTGGCACTTTTCAAATTTGGGTAAGATATTGAATACTTACAGCCCACACTCCTAAAAGATTCACAAAGAAGTTGCCACTAAACTTGTTTGCCAGCATCTGAAAAGACAAACCAGGCATGTACTGTCTTAAGAACAAAACAAAAATGGAGCATATGCACTAGCGTTGTAAGGGCAAAACAGTGGGTTAGCATACAGACGTAAACATATGGTGAAACATAATGTGAAGAAGGAAAATTTTGTTTCGTCACCAAATTCTGAAATTTCCAACCTACAGAGATATCAAATTCCTGCAAAAATTAAAAATATTACCTCTTTCTAATGACAGTTGTCAATTTGACCTAGGACTGATGTGATACAATCTCATTTCAAATCCATTACGAACACAGATGTGTAATTTCTAAATAGAGAAAAACTAACCTGTGAAATCATATAGAGATTGGATACAAGCGCACTCTGCAGGATAATTGGAATATTTGAGGTATAAAACAACTTGATGGGATAAGATGTTTGCTGCCCTCTGTATCTTGCAGACTTGATGGGTAGATCCACCCTGAAACCCTAAAGAAGAAAAATGACATTATTTATTTCATCTGACAAATGTTCACACAGCATATGACACCACTGAGGTTCACATGGAAATTAAATAAAAAATGCATAAAAGATTAATGCATATGAATGCTCTGTCATCTAAAGACACGCCAGCCACTCATAAACAATATTCATTTGAGAGAATTAGTTGCAAACATGGTATGACCTTTGTTTTCTGTACATCAGTTACATTAGTAGTACTCTATTTACCAGAGAAAGAAAAACACAGCCATGAAAAATTACTCTTTCCTCTCTTGCTGTACATTTTCCTTTGTGTACAATCTTACAGATATAAATATTATTGGATTTGTTTTCTTAAATGTAAACATTTTTCAATACTCTGCACTTACTTGGAAATATATGACAATGCCAAAGACGAGAACAGTAGCCAGGAGATTCATCAAGTTTGGCAAGTTCTGTCTGTAGAAAGCTTCACGCAGACCACGGACTTTATCTTGTCTGGTAGCCAACAAGTGGAAAAGAGCAATAACAGCACCCTCAAATTCAGTACCTGAAGAATGATAAATGAACATAATATTCATTCACACAGAAATGAACAACCATAATTTTGTCACTCCTGCATGATTTACTGTGAACTGAACAGATGCCCAAAGATCGTGGCTTCAAAGAAATGTCCCAAAGTCATCTGATGCATAAATATATCAGGCATGAAGAAATGTATGACTAACTAGACTGAATTCTAAAAGTGTATATTCTGAAAACTTGTGGGTAATTCTGACTCTATATTTTAACTCAACACTGGTCACAATGATAAAAAATACAAATACAGTGGTCTCCGCTTAAGAACCTACCTCTGCTGCGAAACGGAATTTTTCCTATATAATTTACCCCTCTAAGAACCCGCCCTCAAATAAAAAATCCGCCTCAGAGCCCAGTGTCAGGCCAAGACACTCGAATACTTATGGTGTAATTTCACATCATATTGTCCACTTGAGAAAAATGCACAGTGCTAAATGTGCAGTAAAATGGGGACAGAGATGGAGAGAACAGGTAGACAAAGGAGTGTAAGTGATGGTTCATATATGACTGTATAATGAGGCCACATTGTGGACTAACTGGTAGCCATTTCTTTGTTTGATAACATGTGAGACAGCACTTGTGATTGACTCTGTGGATAAGGAGGAATAAGTTTAGCCTCCTGACTGGTCACTTGTTTTGCTACTTCGGTTGGCCTTTAAACATTTGAGTCACTCACACAATGATCCACAGCAATATCATGTTTTCAACAATGATACCGTTGTGTGAAAACTCACTCAGTTTATATGCTGGACAGTATTGATGTAATTATACGCTAAAAAGGGCCAGAAATTGCTAGATCTAATTATAACACGCACACAGCAATAATACTTTATTGCATAGACAAATCTTTAACTAAAGGTAACGATCAACTAATCATAGTCGTGAAGACAATCTGTAGTCAGACAGGTTGCATAACTTTTCAATCTGCCTAAGAACTCATCCACCTCAGAGCCTGCTTTTTTTTTTTGTCTCCCGACGGCCGGGTTCTTAGGCAGAGACCATTGTACTAATATGCAAGAAGTGCTATTCAGATACAATATCTTACCTCTGCCTGTGTTGACAGTAGCAGGACTAAATGCCTTCCAAACAATCGTTTCACAAATGTTTGTTGCAATGAACAGTGAGATACCAGAGCCCAGACCATATCCTTTCTGCAGCAATTCATCCAGCAGCAGGACCACTATACCGGCAACAAAGAGCTGAAAGAAAAACATGCGATCATGAACTTTACATCAACAGATGATTAATGAAAACAGAAGTAAAAAACACTGTATGTTATCACTGTGACATCACATTGGATCTCCATTGCTTTATTGATGCTATCATTGTCTGGACAGAATCTTAACACTGAAAGTATCAGAAATGGTTAAAGCCATGACTATATTTCTACATGTTCAAGAAATAGCAGCTCAGGAACTAAAAGCGAAGATGAGAATTTCTTATCACACTATATTATTTTGGATAGTATTTAAAATATGAAGTTATGATGAATGACAATATGGTCAGATCAACCCTCAACACCTCTAGGATTAAATAAGATGACATTTGTTTTGATGCCAAGGTTGAGACAAAATCATAATCTTGACTACATTATCAATACTTCTTTCATCCTTACCATAACAAATTTTGACTTGTTTTTAAAATGAAAATCCTTTACTTTTTAAGCTTTTAAAGATTAATATTTATTATTAACATTACTAAAAATCTTACAGCAATCTCAGATCAGCTTCCGGTCTAAAGAAAGAAAATGATTTTCACATTCATCCAATGATCTGTGATCCAGGTTATATTTCAGTAAAAGTGTGAATATGTACCTGGATGATGATCAACAAGCAGACACCAGCTCCAATGTCAGCAGGGTCTCCGTACATACCAGTCATGACATACACAATGGCCTGGCCAATTGTGATCACCATACCAAACACTGTGAACAAAGATTCAAATATAAGAAGACTCAAAGCATTCAAATGTAACAGTCGAGAGATTCATCATTTTGTTACATGACCAGGTGTGAAATCGTTTGGATGGTAAATCTTTTCATAGCAACAATTATTCGAAATAGAAAGAACATTTTTCTGTATGAGATACTAACGTTCAGAGACTCCGATTTCATGGTAAGTAAACTGTATTATTTTTTCGACAGAGCTTTCCTCTGTCATCCAACTCATGTTACCTGTTTGCTCTTTTGTGTGTGTGTGTGTGTGTGTGAGACCCCCCAACCCCCACCCCCTCTTCCCAGAACATTCACATACATTTCAAAACAGGACATAACCAATTCCTCTTAAAAAACTGCTTTCTTTAATGACAGTGCTCAAGGCATGCATCTAGTGCTAAGAGAACATTGAAGGCAACTTACACTTCTGAGCTCCATTGAACAAAGCCCTGTCTTTGGGGGTGTCACCAACTTCAATGATTTTAGCACCAGCCAACAGTTGCATAATCAGAGAGGAGGTGACAATGGGAGAAATTCCAAGTTCCATCAAAGTACCTGAAATATGTCAATGTAATGATTACCTCCAGGTAGAAGGCTAATATATTGATGTATATTTTAATGCAATCGAGGATGTCAAACTGTCATCATGAAAAAAATCAGAAAATTTTGTGGGTCAGCCAGACGCTGTCCAGTTATGTAAGACAAAAATATAAGCCACTGGTACTATACTAACGGAATTTTGTAAACTTCCTCTTTCTGAAAAATAGAACACAGAGAAAATTATATCCTACTTCCATTTTCTTGTTCTTTGTGTCAAACTTGTAACATACTATGAAACACAGCTAGAGAATTCAGCAAGTCAGTTGATCAGTCAAAAAAATGAAAAAATGGTGATGGCCAGAAAAGTTTCAATTAAAATCATAAGTTTGACTTCAATGCGTGCATAATCTTCTCAACACAATCACATGTCAGTACATATAAATTATTTTAAATATAAATGATTGCTTGGTATCTTAGGTCTCTGAATCTTTGTTCACTATGAACAATTTTGTTTTTTTCTTTACATTTGCATAGTCCAATTTCAGTTACAATTACCTTCTTTGCTAAGAGATACATATGTGCTGATATTCCTCTTGAATAAAGTATATTATACTCACCCCTGTTGGAAGCCAGAATCACACGGATCCAATAGAAAGGATCAGCGGCGTCCGATGACACAATACCAAATAAGGGAATCTGCAAAGTATACAAAAATGAAATGAGAATCATATCCCCTGTTCTATTTCTATTACTTCAACAAAGCAAAAATGTTATTGTACATGCAGCTGATGATGAACAAATAATGTATGCTCACAAGAACAGCAGACAAATATCCAGACCTGCCACTTTGCCGATCCCAAAAATCAGTATTGTAACTCTCAAAAATCTGAATTTGGCCGAAAAAATTGGAATCATACAAAACAATGAGGTAATATTACAGCCAATCATGTTTTAAACATTGTTACATTTAGAAATCTATAGATTTATATCCCATGTAGATCTAGATCTAATTCTTAAAAATTAGTTCTTCAATAATATTAATACCCTTTTATTTCTGAATAATGATAAAATAAATAAAAAGACTAGACTTTCATCCACTAACTGGTCCAAGTCTACAGTAACGCCAAATCAACCCACCCGAAGGAATAAAAACGCGTCAAACATCTAGACTCTAGATCTAAACAAAGGAGCCGTTGGCGGTTGTACAAAGCATGCTAGTTGGGCTTGCCGTGAGAACCGAAAGCTTGCCTATTCCCGATGTAGATCTAGTTGGAAACAGTATAATAAATTTAGTTCTCAAACAGACCAGGCAGGAACTAATGAGAGTCGCTGAGATGGTAGGCCTAGCGATTGCAAGACAGAGAATCGAAATCCGAGTTCACAAAGCAGACGCGAGGTACAATTAAAATATCATCTAGCACTTCTTGCGAAACAAAACCGAGACAGTTCAAAATAGGCACGGCCGAGCCACTGCCGGCGAAACAAAACAAAAAAAAATTATTGGAATACAGTGCATCAGGCAATCGGAAAAATTGGAAGGACAGGAATTTGTGGGGGAAAGTTGGAATATTCCGATAAAATCGGAATAAATGGCAGGTCTGAAATATCCCATACAAGAATCATAATAATCATTCAATAACAAGAAAACAGTCCACTCTAAAATTAATGAACTTCCCCTATAGTTAATTAACAAAAAAAATGAATCTTAATATTTAATCTTTAAAAGCATACCTGACAGCAAATCAGAAACACAAACAAGGTAATTGCAGTCCATAGCACCTTCTCTCTGAACTGGATCTGTTAAGAGAACCATAGTGAAACATAAATTTCAGGAAAGATTTATTGTCGACATGATTTAACCTATGATTACACTCCACTATTCAAATAATGAAATGACTGGACTCGGTAATGACAGAGCTCTATGTGTATGAAGATTGATGTAAAACACACACAACTAGATCTAAGTAATCTAAGACCATATGGAACTAAGTGAATGATTCTGTCAACAATTTTCTTTCATTGCAAAGACAGTATAGTACATTAACAAAAAAATATAATATGTAGATCTACCTTTCTATCAGGTTTGGCAATCTCAGGAAGAACCACACAGAATGGTTTCACGAACTCAAGGAAACGAACTGAAAAAGAAATTTAAAAACAGTCTGTGATTTGATTGAAGATTGTGATTAAAAAATTTCATCACTATGATGATACTATGATCGCTTGGACCTTCACACTGACAAAACAATGGAAATCATTTCATACCCAGGCAATGGAAACTATTTATGTACGTTTCCATTTCCACATACTGAAAAATCAAAGGTGACTGATATAGGCGGGCTTGGTTGGAAAGCAAGAGGACTCTCCCTGTTCAAATTTGGATCTAACTTTAAATATTGTCTGAGTGAGAGAGTTCAAAGACAAAAAGTGTCTGGGAAATAGTGATGTGGTGACAGATACTGGCTGTGTGTTGCAAGGCAATTGAATTGTCTGTCAAACTTTCTATTCAGAACTCTCTGGAAGATAAGAACATGAAATCATCTACTGTGATGACAGTCAAAGAACAATTTGTGACAAATTCAGACAATGATTTGATTGACTGTCAATGGGGGATCTGCCAGGATTAAGATCTTTCCAAGGGACAAAAGGGCATTTACCACTGAGTAAGTGTATATAGCTGAGTAGAAACAAACATAAAGCTCTATAAATGTATTGTATGTATGCCCAGAGTTTACTGAGCCCATATTCGTGAAAAAAAGAAGATGAAAATGTGTCCACGTCACAAGAAAACCAGGATACTCCTATCACTTTCCATGCCATAGGCTTAGCACAGTTCATCCTATCAATGCTAATTCAAAGGAATTGTGAAGTGATAGGTGACTGCGCTATGTCAGATTTCAAAAACATAGAATGAACTATCTCTATGTACTTACTAGCCATTATGTATTAGTTAACGGCCGTCAACACCGTCTATGTTGAGAGACAACTATCATACACCGACACACTAACGAGGTCGGTGAAGCCGGAAAGACAAGCAAACTACAAATTTTGGGTC
Organism: Peronia peronii; assembly: GCA_039654565.1. Lineage (NCBI taxonomy): Eukaryota > Metazoa > Mollusca > Gastropoda > Systellommatophora > Onchidiidae > Peronia > Peronia peronii. The sequence goes on along the minus strand of JBCEWB010000018.1, from coordinate 1,127,016 downwards.
ACGTGACAGCAGCGCCGTACGTCGACGTGGACGTTTCTTGCATATAAAAACAACTCCACGTCAGGGCCGACGATTGAATACCTAGAGTGGTAGAAAGAAAAAACAGTTTATCATGCATCCCCAGTAATACTCCAGTGACTGCGTTTTCTCCAATAATTTTTCTTTTCTTTTGAACTGATATTCAAATTATATAGACTAGTCCAAGAAAAAGCAGAGTGGAATGATGGGTGAACTAGAGTTCAGCAAATAAAATGCATAAACATTAATTTATTTCATTTTGAATTTATGATTACAGCTTGAAGGCGCAGAGATAAAATCGGCCACATTTGCAAGGAATCCGTTAAACGACAATAGCCCATTTGTCTAAATCCGCTTACACACTGATCTTTTTATTTCCAGCAATGTCCCTCATACTATTTGTTTTGTTAGGATCACTAGCACACTTTTGAAAGTAGCTTCTCTAAGGTAAACTGTCATGGCCTCCACAACGATGTAACTCGTTAGGGAAGCAGTGCCCTGTCCGAAACGACTAGTAGTTGTACATTGTTCTCCTTATTCTTTTCTCTAGCAGCTAATCTGTCTATTGCCTGTCTCTTTTAACGAGCAACTGATCTGATTGTCTTCTTGGTAGACCGATCATATTGGGACGCCCAGTTAAAAAAATAGCCGAGAACGAATAGGAAGGAATGAAGAAAGAAATTTGCCTGGATCTATTTATTTTGATAAAATTTCAATGGAATAGATAGTTCACTTTCAGTTTTGTTTTGCTGATTTCAGTGATTTCCAGAATATTATGTCTGAAAAAAAAATATAAAAGATTTGTGAATAATCTATGAAGTGGTTTTGAACGTTACACCCCCTCCCCCTTTCCTCGAGATGTTTATTCTCCTTTCCATGCACTCTGTCTCTTTCTGTTTATAACAGATTGCTAGAGGCTTGCTCCAATGTGACTACTTTGTAATTTTTTTTAATCCATGTAAAGGATTATAATTAATTTATCATCAACAAGTATGTGTGCATTTTACAGATATCAGTGATGATTTTCAGAAGTACAAATCAAGATCAAGTTGTCTATCATATACAGACAGGGTATCAGTTTTATGGTTAAAAGGAATATTAATGTCTTATCAAACACTACAAGCATGTATATACTGGCTGTCATTTATTTTAGGAAGCATTTGCAAGTCACATGAATACACAGAATGGGAGCTACAGAGTCCAGACAACCTCCAGGGCCAAATCCAATTCAGCAGAACCCAGACAAAATAGAGGCTTTAGCCAAAGCTTTGGATGTTAAAGCTGAAAGGCAAAAGCATTTAAGTATTCAGGATGGCTGGGACAGATATGAACAAGACAAGGTATAGTTCAGCTGGCTCTGAGCGGTACTGAAAACAGATTAGACCTAGAGGCAAAAATGAAATGTTTCACATTGTTCCTTATTTCACTTATATCTCAGTGGTTCAAAACCAATTGAATACTGCTGAATTATTGGAAAATCAAATGAATCATTGTTCTGTTTCGCATCCTTGGCTCAACCCAGTGGAGAGAAGAGGGCTGAAAGTCATACTTTAGATATTTTAATTACTTTCAAACAGCTTGTTGTTCAATTAATTTTAACTACTTTGAAACAGCTTGTTGTTCAATGCTTAAGGCTATCTTTTTTTTTCTCATGTCTCAATTTAACAAGAAAATGAAATAGCAAAATTCATGAAGAAACTATAATGTTGCAGCAGCAGATTTTGAAACTATAAATATAGAATTTATAATTAAATGTGGTTTTCAGACAGTAAATTTTATTTTTGACCTGTATGTTGAAAGCTAAGAAAAAGTGACTTAGAATGATGGATGTTCTTTCTGAATATTAAACTGGATAACTGAATAAGTAACATATTCCAGTAATCATGGAGGATCCATTATTTTTTGTTACAGCCTCTGTTTTTCTTTTCAGCAAAGTCTGCAAGTTTTAAAAAGTCTGTTCAAGAAGCTGGATCCCACTGTTGTAAAGAGTCCCACTGATGTCAATGGAGAGATTGAACTATCTTTCAAGTATGACAGCAAGAGACAACTGTTGCTCATTAAGGTTATCAAGTGTAGAGATCTACATGCCAGGGATATTCGCACTAAAGCTTCAGACCCGTATGTGAGAGTAAGTTGAACATTTTTCCGTCATCAGGAATTTTATCAGTCTGTGTCAAATATAGTGTTATGTTTTGTTGGAAACATAGGTTATATAGTCATATCACAAGAGCCATTGACCTTGAAAAACTGTTGCAAAAATTGTTAATATCCAGGAATCAACTGGGAAAATGTTTGCAGAGAAAGGCTATAATATACAGTCGAGACAGGCAGTGAAGATGGGTCATTGCTAGTCAGGAGATTTCCAAATAACTCCATGTAGATTTACGGGCTGATGATGATGGGAATAATATATAATCTAGAGAAAGAACTACAAAATATGATGACTGACAATTTTTTATTTATTTATTTATTTTATATTTGGCCACTGTTATTTCATTTGCAGAGAAAGTATAATTTGGAGAAATCCATTTGTTAAAAAAATATCTTGTCATAATCAGTTTTTTTTTTATTCATCAGCTGCAGCTAGCTGATAATGTGTGAAACAGAGTAAGAAGATTTTTGTCTGTTGTTGTTTTTAACCTATTTGTTATGCCCACTTTCAGCTCCAGTTGTATCCTGACCTTCATTCTCATGGAGCCAAAGTTACCAAGATAGTTGTGGAGACACGAGACCCAGTCTACAATGAAATATTTGCCTTCAAGATAAGGGAGAAGGAGTTAGCTGACACCAAGCTGGTGGTGCAGGTAAGCAAAAGGAAATTCACAATCTTCACTTTTATTTTTGAGTGTTTTTTATATTGTCAGCCTTGACATCAGATTTTATGTAATCTTTATAATGCAAGAAATTAAAATGTATAGAACTAGTCAAAAAGTCCAGGAACAGAAAAAAAAAAATTGATATACACCATGATTTGTTACAACCCACATTTTTGGATGTGATTAAATCACAGTCAAAGAGTCGCAATTCAGGACTTGGGAATCATTTTTATTATACTTTCATGTGAATCCGTCTCTTTATATTTATTTGATCATAATTTCCAGCAATATTTTTGTTCTTGTCTTTCTGCCCAGATATTTGACTATGATTCTGTGGCCAAAGATGATTTCCTGGGAGAAGTACTTGTTGATCTGGCACAGTTTGATTTTGAGAAAGAGCCAGTTCTTACTGCCTGGTACACTCTGTGCATGGAGGTAAGGTGTTTTATATGTTTTGCTTAACATGCTATTCTTTTGTAAATGGTTTATAACATTTATTTGGCATAATATTCCTTTGTTTGTCATATGACAATTTTAAGAAAGTTTTTTTTCTAGGTCAGAGGCATAATAATAGTATTTCCTTCACCAAAGGCAATAGAATATAATCATTTTAAAGCAAAAATTCAAAATTTGTTTCACATTAGACTACTCTCAGTTCTATTGATTGGTATTGAATATGATATATTGGAATCGATAAAATCTACTGCCATGTATTTATGCACATACCACATTAGGAAAATGTCTTAACAGAAATATGTGTAAGATGTCCTTTTTAATTATGTGCACATAGGTAGCCACAACTGAATTTTACTCAGGTGTAAAGAATTCTGCTAATGCTTAGTTCTTGAGATTTTTCTTGCCTTCGTTTTTTAGACTGACCTCAGCATCACGGGAGACATAGAAGTGAGCCTCAACTTCCTGCAGCCGCAAACTTTGTTCTTGACAATTCATCGAGCCATTGGACTGTCCCAGAGGAGAAATGGCAAATCTGTGCATGCCTTTGTGAAGTGTACCATACCTGGCACTGGAACAGTTCACAAGACAGAGGTTAGAGTTCATCTGGGAAACCCCAGCTGGCTTTTAAGTCATTCATAACCATGACCACTGCATATTCCTTGGGTTGTCTTTCATCGATAAAATGAGTTGCCTACTTGTCTTAACACCTTTTGTGGAGGATTTTATTCTGATTGAAATATTATCTTAGCACTTCAAATTTTGAAAAATCTATCGAGGGCAATTATTTTTCTTTATGTATAATGTTAAAAAGGAGATATCATAAGTTTTAGAAATGAAGTTTAAACCTACATGATTTCAACAGAATTTGTGAGTAGTCAGAATACTGAAATGCATTATAAGACATAAGTTACTTTAACTGTGTGTACAAAATGCACTCATATAGAAAAACAAACTATAAATCTCTGTTGTCCCCCTGGTACAGATTTAAAAACATAAACCTTACTGCTGTATAGGAGATTACTTGTAATATGACATGACTGTTTTTCCATACTCAGGTTGTAACAGATGGTGAAGGAAATCCTGATTGGCAAGAAACTTTTGAGTTTGACATTCCAGAAGAAGAGCTGAATTTCAGGTAAGGTGGAAATGGAAATTATGGAAAAATCATAGTGTATTAGATATCATGGTATCTTCTTGTAATAATCAGTGATAATAATTCTAAGGGTACAGAACAATACTATGCTTTGTATTATATAAATCTTGGGTCTCAGAAAGTGACTGAAAAGAGAGAAAATCTTTCCCTGCCGAATTATATTAGTGCAATTGTTCGGGGACAAGTTAGAGTCTGCTAGAAAGCAAGTCCGTAGTTGTACAGATTGTGTAAGAGGCATTAAGAGTATTAAGTTTTATTAATATTGTTATGAGATTAAAGATAAATGTCATGAAAACAGAAGTGGAAAGCTTAAAGACTTCATATTTGTGGTTGCAAGTGCATGCAGTTTGCATCTATGCTGAGAAAAGAAAAATATAGCCCTTGTTTAACTTGTTTTTACTTGGGGTCACAGGAGAAGTGACCATAAAAGAAAAAATGTCAGGTACACTAGATTAAACCACAGTGCAAACTGTGCAGCCTCATACTTTTTTCAATATGTGTATGTTTGAATAACTCATTCTGTGAATGGTTTTATGTTTATTTAGTTATCTCCCCTTGATATTAGTAGGGTGCTCACTTATCACCTGAGCTTTTAAAACCAAGTTTCCATATTTCTACTCAGATTTTGTTTTTTCCTGAACATAGGTAACTAATTAAAGAACATGATTTCTTAAGTGTAATCAAGGGGTTAATTGGTACTAAATGCAAGAAGTTGGATCCTGCTGCTGGAAAAAATCTTATAGATGTCAGTGGAGAAATTGAACTGTTTTATATATGACAGCTAGAAACATTTGTTGCTCATCAAGATTATCAACTGTAGAACAACATATATTTACATGTTCATTGCATTTGACAGATACATAGTGCTGCATCTGATAGATGACCACATGCTGGCAGAGAACAACACCCTGGGTCAGGTGATCATTGATCTCGACACTCTGGATGTGGAGAATGGTTACCATGGCAAACTCAAGCTGGCTGACCTGGTGAGTACATATGTGGACATATCTATATATACACAGAGTGAGCACAAAGATGGTCGATGGTGTTGATTATACTTTTGTATTTATCTTCTATAGCATTTGGCATGCTTTTTTTCAACATGACATCTGAGGATCTTTCACGACAGTATGACATTTCTTATTCAACAACATGGATATTGAAGAGAATATTCATATCAAAGTAAAATTAATTCAAAAATAAAATAAGCAGGAATTGTAAGCAGTTCCGAATCACTGAGAAGTTGAGGAATTACTGGATGGATTTTTTTACGAATACATTCATAGCAGAATTAATTGTTATTAGTATGGTTTTACTTTTTGCATTGGTTTTTAACATTACAAGTTTTCAGAAAAAGTGGGAAGTCGAGAAGTGAGTGGTTGATGTTGTGTATTGTTGTCTGGTGAACACAGCCATGTCATCATGTGATGTTAATGTTTTGGTTTAAATTTTAACATTCATTTTAACCTTGCGTAATTGTAGAAACAGTAAGAAACATAGCAACAGGTGTTTAAACTAGAACACATTCATAAAAATATGTTTTTATATCAAATATTGTTGTAACATTGCATTTCTAGAGAAACAGTGAGAAGCTGAGGAACAAGCACCAACAACATGCTGTGGCCCAGGAATTCCGTGAAGCTTTCAGGGCTCATGCCAGTGCTCGATACCCCAGCTTCCTCTTCCAGCAGATGAAAGGTGGAAAGGTGGGTGGAGAATTTATATGACTGACAAATAGACACCCAGCTCAGTTGATTAATAAAGTATGAAGCAGTCTTGGACTGTCCTGCTTATATGACCTTGTGTAAGTAGGAAAAGAAAAACTTAGGCTTGATGATGTTTGTATAAGCTTTTCAATCTCCTGATGTGATGGTTATCTCAGCTGTACACAAAACGAAATGAAACAAACAAAACGAAACGGGCTAGTGCGAAACAAAAAGCGTACTGGGCCAACAAGCCTGACATGGACGGACTCCCTCTGGTTCAGCCCATCAATGTATTTTGCTGCACCTCTCGGCGGGGGGATGCTATGGACAAAACAGAATTTTTTTTTTTTTTTTTTATTAAACAGAAAGTAGACACTTAGAAAAGGAACAGGGTAGGGAGACACAGAAACAGCTTAGGTAAAATAATAGGATAGGTTTATGAGGTAGGGACATGTATAAGACACGGACGTCGACACAACACCCTAACTGCCTCTCGCAACTCATGTCTGGCCTTAGCAAGGGTGCTCCGGGGGGAGGGGGGTCTGCCTATTCTATTACTGGTGTAGGCTTCCATTGCTACCTATCACTATCCTCTATATGCCATGGGTCCACTCAGCTCCTTGCTTCTGCCCTATCTATCCTTATTCTTGCCTGGGGGTGGGAAGTTTCCTTCTATAGTGGGTATCTATCTATCCTCAACTAACTCTATCACCGGTCCTTTTCAGGGCTATTTTTAGGGGATGGGCTTCTCACCTTTATTTCCGTTCCCCTATTATTTACATATTCATTATAAAACTATTTACAGGAACACGTAATACTTTTTCTATTTACATTGTTTTATTGGCCAGTATTTAAAGTATTTAATTATTGTTTCTTTGATTTTTATTTTGCTGGGGGGTACCTAGGTCAGCTTTTTGCTGTTTTTTTCTACCACCTCATGTCTCTTGGTTGGCAGGAAACAGCGGAGACTACTCAGTTTCGTCTGTGTTTCCATCTCTCAAGCGATGACATGATGTGTATACAGATCCGCTTCTCCGAATGGGGGGGAATAGGTTGGACCCTTCAGTGAGCCAGTATTCCCGTATCGACCATAACAAGATGTCGCAATCCGTGGTCATGCGGATTTCCATGTCGGCAGGGTCTAGAGTCTCCGTCTAGAAGAGCGTAGGGATTACTTGGTTTCATATATGATCGTTCATCCGGAGACCCCTCGAAAACAGTTTCGTGTATTAATTCCTAATTCTTTTATTTCTGTTTACATGTTCCTACTTGTTGTTTGTATTTTACTGCTGGCATGGATTTCCTCCTCTTATTATTTGTTATATCGGTATTTTTGCTAACATTTTGTTTAGTGTCTGTCTGTGTCTTTTGTCCATTTTAAATTTAAATATGTTGTGTACTGTGTGTTCTTCTTTTCTGCTTAAACTTAAGCTTAGAATTTTGGAGTACTTTTAACATCTGTAGCATATATATCACACCTGCTGTGTGGATTTTTCATAAAAAGCTAGATTCTGAGAACACAAATTGTCTTGCAGCCAGTCAGAATGAGTCATGTGTCAATTTTCCACCAAACCGAGTTACTAAATATCATAAAACCACTTTCATGTGGTGAAACAAATTTTGAGTGACAGTTGAGTGATTGTCTTCCTTTGCTTGATTTTACTTTCAGACCCTGACTGTGACTTGCAGAAAGGCTGGAGCCCAAGGGAAGGTCAAAATCATGGATGGAGTTCCTGTGTTCTGATCCTCAAGTCAAAACACAAACAAGAAGAGAATTAAAGAACGCAAGATGGTTTCAGCAGTGAAAATATGGAAATACGTTTCACATAATTTAGATATTGCAGATAAATTAAATGAAATGAAACTTTACTGTCAGTAAATTTAAATTGCTTATTATTATTTTTTTTTTATATTCTTACAGATCATTTGAGAAATGCAGTGCAGTCAGAGTGACTGCCCTTGTTCAGACAATGTTTGGTTTGAGGATTCTTGTGCTGATTTTGAGCTGCTTGTATTATGTCTTTGAAAGGAAGATCCATCGCCACTGCTCACCGAATCAATCTATCCTCTTGTTTGTTCATTTTGAATATATTTGAGCTTGGCAGCCATATTAAATGATAATACAAGGATGATCAACAGTGTTGAGCAGTGATGTACAAAATGTGGAAAAAATTCCATTTCCGTAGCTAAAAGATATGTCAGTATGATATACTTTTTTTAGATACTTTACATTCCTTCCATGTAGAAACGGATAAAGATGACATCTATCATTGTTTTCTCAAGATGTAGAAATGGGAAAGTTGCATGTTGGCTACTGGTGATCACAGCATCAAAGCTAAGTTCTTCTTAGTCTTTACAAGCTGTACAGAAATTGTTGTATTATGTTTTGCTAACACAGTCCTTTAGCATTAAATCATTAATAGCCATTAAAGTTATTTAGTGAAAATCTAATATTGAACTAAAATTAATATTGTGTCTTCCATTATGCTCTTGCTTCTTTGTCCCTCAGTCATATTTTTCTTGGAAAATAGGTGACAAAATATTCTTTTTGTAATCTCTCCTATCAGTTGATTCTATATGAAATGGTTCAAATTTCTGACTAGCCAATGAATTCTGAATGCTATGTGCAATAAAAAAAAAAGGAATATTTTGAGATGTATAACATTACATCCTCAGTGCATTAGCATCTAATTTAAGAACATGATACATCTAGCATTATGCTGGGAAAAAAGAAAAACCAAGCTAATTTATTTTTGTCATTGTTTTATCAAGGCATTTACCACAGATCAACTACAAAAATGGTTTTATTATCAAATATATTTATTTTCTGAGTCATTTGAGTCTCATATCTTAACTGTGATGTATATGTGCAAATAGAATTTGTTACAAACTGTGATTCATTTTTCTGATGTGCCTCATTTTTTTGTCGATCTCTTTTGTGATAATTTTTATTTTAGCAGTTATCAGACTTTGATAATCTTTTTTTGAAAATTTTTTTCATTGAGGTTGTTGACATGCAAAAAGATTATTGGTGTATATTATTAAATAACAGTATCTTGTGTATAATTAAAATAATCTCTGACGCATACATGCAAGCTGTTTACATGAAGACTGTTTAGATAAAGATGTGATATTTTTGCAATTTTTACATTGCATTGTGTATTTCATGTACAGTGAAAAGTAATTTTTTCATGAGATTCCATCCATTGATTTTGAATTTTGAAAATGAAATACCGCAGTGTACAAAAGATGGATAGCCACTAGAAATTTCATATTCATTTTAATACTTAGTTGGTTTTACTGATAAATTGCCAGAAAAGTTTTCTTTGAAATATTTCCACAAATGTATGCTTGTTTCTAACATTGTATTATTTACAGCATTTAGATTTCTATTAAGCATATGTAATTATGGAGAGATCATGGTTAACACAGAACATATCATCAGGAATTTATTATTATGGATCCGATATGATGTTGCCAGATTTTTGCCTTACACTAACAAATTTATGTTAATGTTTATGGAAAAAATTGCTGGATGAGGAAAATTTTAGTTTCAGTTAGATACAGACCATAAAGGGTAAATATCTATATCTGCAGGCATTTTAAGATTTGTTTGGGTCCAGTAGAACTTTACCCTGAGACATTGAATGTATTCAGAGCTGCTTTTGAGTGAATAAACATTCACAGGGTAGACTTTCTTTTGACATCTGTTTATCCAGGCATTGGCTCTTTCAGGTCACTTCACAAAGCAAGTGTATGGTGTTCTGAGTTAAATTGCCTTGGTGGTAAAGAAAAATCAAACTTGTGCATTTATTTTTTTATTGTCATGATAATTTTGCATTTAAATTTGTTAAGTTCATGTTGATGTTTTAAAATATACTAGTACAAAAGCCCACTCAACAAATGGGGATTTTTTAATCAAGAATTTTGTTTGGATGACAAATTACAAATAACTATTTAGAAAAACAGCCACAGATATTATCTAATGAAAGAAGGGAACAGAATGGGTTGTCTACAAATGTAAATTAAGATCGGTGAGTAAACTGAGCTAAACAAAAGGTGTGAAAGAAGCAAAAGGGTACTATAGAATAATATCACTTTAAACATTGTAAAGTATAATACAACACTAAGTTAGTACAGTAAAAGTAAGGGGCCGGAGGTGGGGGGAGGGGGGGGGGCATGTAAAATATTACATATTGCACACTTTTTTCCAACCAGAGTCTGCCAGTGAACTACTGAACTGAGTAGAAATCAAGCTGAGCGTGTGCTGTGGGCTGCAGTTAATCATACCATCCCTCCCCTCCTCCTTTCCATTCTATCAACGTACAATTTAGATCAAACACTCTTGTGAGTTTATTACTCAATTATTGTCGCATTTTTAAAATAATGTCAAATATAATAAGCTTTTTTCAGAGCTTTGTGCAAGAATTCTGTGTGCCAAATTTCATATGGACACATTCAGTGGTTTTTGAGAGTCCATAAGCCTTTTATGGATATTGGCCTGGGAAAATAGTCCATATAAATTAAAACATACGTGTATGTTCAAGATTAGCTCAGAGTTTGTTTTGGGGAAATAAAATTGCAAACTTATGTAAAAGTACTACAGAAAGACCTCATGTGAATACATGTCTATACTGCCAGAGAAAAAAAGCAATCAAAACCAGTTGATCCATCCTGCTAGAAGTACTAAGGGTTGTGTGCTCACACCTCCATTCTGTTATCTTTACAATGGCTCTGTTTAGACTAATGTTGCTATTAGCATATGAAATCCAGATCCACCTTGATGCATTTTGTCTTTCTAGTTTTCTTTATACAAAACAAAAAGAAATAGACTAATGTTAGTGTGATGAAGAGGTTATCTTTATTTGCAGTTGTTTAGGCATAGAAAGGAAATATTATTTGTTCTGATTTTGAGACTGTACAGTATAAAAATATATCACTGCAAGGATGTAATTTCAAATAACACTTTGACTGATGACTGAAATTGACCCTCCCAAAAAGATAAATTTTAAAAATTTTTGTTGGTACATTTTTTTTTTTTTTCTTTTTGAATTTTTTCTTTTAGCAAATGTTTGGCAGCTTTTGATATTTGGCAATTATTTTGTACAGAATGAAATAACTGTTTACATTTGGCATGACAATGATGTTTATTCAGCAAATATATATACAAACAGTATTATTGTAATGACTAACTCATGTGTTGTGTGCAGTCTATGGTTGGCATTGTTTTGTTTTTGTATTCACTGTGAATAATTTGTGATGACTCTATGGTGAAAATAGAATAATTTCTGATCTCGTGTAAACATTAATTTAGAATCAAGAATATTTTTAAATCAAGATTATTGCAGGCACTTTATAATGAAGATGAAATTGTCCCCCTAACAGGACAATATTTTTTATTCCAGCTGCTGTCACTAAAATTCTTATACATTTCTACCAAGTGTCAATAGATAGGCCTTCAATGGTGTATTTTGAGGGGGGGGGGGGGGAGAGAGAGAGAGATATGGCACAGCCTGAAATATGCTTTCTCTCAAAATTGATTTTGGGTTTTTGTTTTCTCTTAGAAATTCTACAATTTCTGAATTATTTTGCTCCCTCTGGTTGCTATATGCAGCGGTGTATCATCATTATTTGATTGGATCAGGCAAATGATGCACAGAACACTTGATTATGATCTCTTCTAGCAATATTTTGAACCCGAGTACCAGGGGTGGATACTGGATGACCACTCTGAGGTGAAATAAAGTCATGATCACACAGAATATTAGTGCAAGCTTTCACCAAATGTTAAGGTTAAGTTTTTGTAGGCCTTTCAGTCTTTCTAAATTAGACTATCTTGGCCATTTTCTTGTAAGCACGTCGGGCCATGGCAGAGGTTGTCATCATCTCCATGTCAGCATCACAAAGATATCCTGAGGAGCAACTTAAAAGGAGTGCTAAAAGATTTTTTAAAAATGGGCTCAAGGCCTTTATTGTTTTACTACAACAGATGTTATAAAATAAACTTCCACCTCCTACAAAGAGTGAAATTCTCTTTTATTTCTGCTGCTTCAGAGCAAAATTGTGGACTGTCTGCCAAGGTCAAGACACCTTTGGTTTTGACATAGAAAAATATGGAGGCTACATGCAGGCTCTCATGAACCCGAAGAGATTCTATGGGAACCCGTATGACAGGGGATGGGAAGCAAAATTCGAGAAAAGATATGAACAGAAAGCCAAAAAAAAAAAGCAAAAAAAAAAAAAAACAAAAAACAACAACAACAAACAAACAAACAAAAAACCCACAGAAGTCATGGAGAGATGGCTAGTTTGTTAAAAAAATGTTTTGAAGCTAAAAGCCGAATGAAAAACAGAACTTTAGACTTTCTCAAAATCCGAATTATTGTCACTTTTTTGTTTTCTACTTTTTTGTGTATGGATCGATTCTAACTAATTAAGCATACATCATTTTCACAACAAGACCAAGATAAAACTGGAAAAAAAAGACCCACATATTTGCGGTCCATTCTGTGTGTAAGTTTTGGAGAAAAATAGGCTTTTGTTACGAAAAAAGGGCATAATTTAAAATTTTATTTCAGGGCATTTTCAAAAATTTCTACCAAATATTCTTTTGTACATGAAGACCTGAAAATACATAACTTTTTAGACCATATGCCAAACAACAAATTGACCAAGTTTCATTAAGTTCCAATGGTATTTGACGAAGGAGATAGGGTCTAATTTCAAAAATAGCCATTTTATAGAAGCCCAAATTCAAGAAGGCGGCGTTGCCATGGCAACCATTCGAGAAAATCACTTTTTTTCCTAAAGTTTTTGTCTAAATGAAACATGCCAAATTCGATGGAAAATGTTAAAATAGTCTATCTGTTACAATAATAATAATAAAACACTCCCCTTGACTCCCCTCATCCTCCTTTAACCGACTCGATGAATCGTGCAATCTTTATGGAAAACTAAACTGTTCATTGTAAACAAAATATTGCATGATAAATGACTGACACATTCGTCTTTTGACGCGCTCTTTGTGAGGCAAATATTTTCGGAAATGCGAAGTAAAAAGAAAGTGGCTGCTCATGTCCAGATAGTGTCAAGGGAGGTGTTCTGGTCAATCTGAATTTTGCGCTGATGAGGAGACGGTTTGACGGTATGATTGAGCAGTATTCTCTTCATTTAAGGGACGCTCGTACAGAAAGGCTATGAAAATTCAATTGCGATTTTCTTAAAATGTAATTTTTCCTCTTTTTTTTTAATAGCTTAAAAAAAAAATAAATTCTGAACCAATTGACTTCAAATTTTAACTAGGCCAACATATTCTTAGCAGCATACGTTTTAATGCACCCACCTTTTTTTTCTGAATTTTGTTCATGTTTTCGGGGAAAAACTGGATACTTGGTGGAAAATTGAGAAATATATACATTCGTCAACATATGTATTTCAAAAATGTTGACACATTGTATGACATATAAACAAAAAGCAAATATGCTTGTTATCTTTTATGTAGAGCTATTTTATTCTAATCAAAATTTCAAAACATTACATTTAATACTCTATGAGCTCTTTTTAAAAATGCATGGATGGCCGAACCGATTCTTACTTTTTTGTTTGTTTACAGAGTGTTCCAAATTATGACTTCATTTCCCGGGAACTTTTATAAAGTGACATGCATCATATTATATAATATTACACATAGACGGCTTGCCGTTTGGTTGGGAAATGACATTCCCGAAAATGATCTGAAAACAAAAATTCGTCTTGTTGCCGAAAAGGTCGAGATTGCATCACTCTTCTTTACCGAAACTAAACTTGTCACGATGTCCTGCGAAACTTGGTCACTGTATCAATTGTGCCCTATGTCTGGAGACGACCTTTATTTCGCCAGCGGGTATGTAGGTCATCTCGAGCAGTGATTCTCAAAATTCGGACTGCCGCCTATCTGGCTCCCAGACAACTTTCGCACCGCCCCCCCAATAGAGAGAATCCAATTCAGATTTCTCTGGATTATTCGTAAAATACATGCCTTTGAGTTCAAAATTTTATCATCTAATCTTAGGTAAGTTGATGGAAACGTAGTAAGTTCTGGATGGCAATTTTTTTTTTTCAGCATGCATGGTCATACATGTTTGTAGTTAATGTGAAGGGTGAATTTGGTGCTGGGTCAAGAATTCTTAAATATTGGACTTCAGTAGCGGTAAAACGAAGTTACTAGTCTCCTCTCGCTACAATATCCAAGCGATTTCTCATCCAATGGGACGTCCTGGGTGTGGTTGGCCTATTCATGGAGCGATCTTAGCGTGTTCGCGCGGATGACTAACCTGTCCGGCAGTCTGCTATTTAGCCGCTTCATCATACATGTATTTGGCCCTATGAATGTGGCTTAGAGAACAGCAATGTGTGAGAAACGAACAGATTATACTCCATGTATCCCTAATTCGAGCGACATTGACCAGTTTTCTGGCCATGCTCCAGCTAGCCATCCACCACCCCCTTAAAGCCCCCTAGCCTTTCAGCGCCTATTTGGAAGCTCTCATCGACCCATAGGGTGGTGCATCCGCCCACTCTGGGAACCATTGACTTAGAGGACACATAATTCGTTCACCTACCTCTTGTGTCCTGTCAAGGAGCTGTGTAATTCTTCTCATGTCCTCTTGGATGTCACTTGTGTTAATATTAGACCTGCGTGCTAACTACACACTGCCTGACGTGTGTGTGTATGTGTAAGCCCACTTCACATCTCATTCATCATGTTTACAGAAGACATTTTGCTCCCGATATATTAAAGAGAAAATAAAATAAACATGCCACAGCATGAAATGAAAATGAAAAGAATATAAGGAAGAATAAAAGAAATAAATAAAACACCAATAAAACGATAATAATAATGATAAAAAAGATACATCATTGAACAATCAAACAAAAGCAAATACAAAACAACAGCAGCAAACAACAACAACAACAACAAAATGAAACAACAATAGCAGCAACGACGAGCATGAAAAAACAACCCGTTAAACATTACAAGACAACACAGCAGTCATAAAGTAAACAATGAAAAATAATGTAAAGACGTGAACAGAATAGCCTACGCGGCACTTGTGCAATCAACCAGCCTGTGGTTTGTACAGAATTCATGATGCGGTATAATTTATTATGCTTATACGAGTAGCCTATCCTGCCTGGCTCAGCGCACTGGCGGCCATCGTGGCACAAATAAACTTTGAGAGAGTTCTACAATCACTATTGTATCACTGGATCCACGATCTACAGCCACTTTCGTTGTATAAAGTACTCTAAGCACTCTTTAGTCAGTATGTAGCCTGCATGATCAAGTTTGTCATTTTTCTCTTTTCTCTCTCTCTCTCTCTATCTATCTATCTATCTATCTATCTATCTATCTATCTATCTATCTATCTATCTATCTATCT
>JBCEWB010000018.1:1098615-1111345 GCA_039654565.1 Peronia peronii | reverse complement strand
AAGTTCATCCAAAAATCTTATTGAGACGGTAAGTTTTACTTCCTGTCTTTTCATGTGGAATCAAAATGTACTGTGACCAGTAGTCCTTGACTGTGACACTAACTGTGTAAATGAGACGACAACATATTGTTTTGTTACGTGTATTATATATTGGTCTGCTCTAGGACCAATTCTACTGAATACTCATTTTCAGTTTCAAAGTACAAATTGTTCAAATGGAAATGATCCTTTACCAGCAAATCATATCAAGTAAGAGGGCATACAGAATTGCATATTTCATGAAAGACAGATCACCGCAGTTATAGCTACATTGCACCAAATATGGTATTAGTGTACGTCAGGAGATAAAGAAAACCATATGCAGCCATCCCCTATCATTTCAAGGTTCATCTCTTATGATATCAATACAACATGAATTTTTCTATGTGCTATATGTAAATTTATATGGTGGGATGCTTTATTACATTGTGGGTTTCTGCGGCTTGATATTATTTATTTTCTCAGTAAATACATGCACAGACAGTTTACGAAAGGTGTATTTAAGAGTGTAGAAAGGGTTTTAGAGCATAGAAATGGTTTGTTAGAGCGTTGGAAAGATGTATAAGAGCAAGGGCAGGATTTCTAGAAGATTGAAATATAGAAAAAATAATTAAAATAAATAGATGGTGTCTACTTCACAGATTTTCACTTGTTGCAGAGGATTCTAGAACTTAACTTCCATGATAGTCAAGAAATCACTGCATCAATACGTGTCGTAATGGTTTTGAAAGCATGTATAGAGTTATCAGTGATTGTCAAAATCATATATATATAAATGTGTAGACATATAGTAGTCCTTAACTGTTATGCTGTATGCTGCATGTTATTCCTAATCTTATTTTGCACCTGGGAATGAGAAGTATTTCTCAATGCAGTGAATCCACATGCAGCGGCTTTGTTCCGTCTTTCATATTTGCTCCTTTTTCCCTCCAGAAATGAGTCTGTAGCTGAGAAGATGTTAACAAATTGGTTTACATTCCTGTTGTACAAATTTCTTAAGGTAAGGCATGGCAGAGGAAGAACATTCTTTATAGGCATCTCTTTGATTGTTCTGTCCATTTTGCCTATCTGTCTATCAATTTATCAAATTTTTCAGTCTGTTTATCTGTCTATCCAAATACTCACCCATCCATCTGTCCATCCATCCATCATTCATCCATCCATCCATCCACCCATCCATCCATTTATCCATCCATCCATCCATCTATCCATTCATCCATCTACCCACCCATCCATCCATATTATGTCTATCAGTTTGTGTCTATCTGTATATCACTTTATCATTTATCTGGCTGCCTGTCTGTCTGTCTGTATGTATGTCTGTCTGTCTGTCAGGTTATCCATCCATCCATCCTATGTATACATAGCCTGTCTATGTCTATTTATCTGATAATCAGTTGTATGCAAAATTTGGTTGCTGTGTTTGCAGGAGTGCGCTGGTGAGCCGCTGTTTATGTTGTATGGTGCCATCAAGCAGCAAGTGTCCAAAGGCCCAGTGGACGCAGTGACCAGTGAGGCCCGCTACTCTCTCAGCGAGGACAAGCTCATCAGACAACACATTAACTATAAACCTATGGTCAGTATGCACGCAGCTTCTCACGGAAAGAACATAACTAAACCCTAGGGGAGAGTATCTTGAGTCAGATTATAGCAAATAATATTACATCTCTTGCTCCCAGGGCAAATAAGTCAGAAGCTGCGCTGGGTGATTTTGAGCTACGGCTGTTATTAACTATTTTCCGACTCGGATATCAAATTTTTTTTTTCCAGGTTGAAAAAAGTTTAAATTTTGGTTTTGTGAAAAAAAAAAAATGTTTAAATTGATATAATTATTCACCAGTTGGTCATCAATTACAAACAATCTATGGTCGGTATCTACACAGCTTCTCACAGAATGGACAAAACTAAGCTCAAAGAAGGGCTTGTTTGTTTGTGTTTGTTTGTGCGTGGGTTTAATGACATCGGCATGATCACGGCTATATTGTACCAAACACGGTAAGATACGTTTACACGTCAAGAAGAAGAGAGGAAAGAGAGCAGCACAGAAGACAGGAGCAAGGAGAGAGAGAAGAGATGTCACCCCTGGAACGTCAAGGATACATTCCATGGGAGACATCTCACCGATGACAGGCTTTCACTGCCTGCAGGTGGGAGCAAAGAACCTAGTTATAAACCCCGGGCCCCTGCGGAAGAGCACTAGGGAGGGTATTCTGAATTAGATAATTCCATATCAAATTAAATGTCAATTACCTGCTGACCATCAACAACAAAACTGAGGTCAGTATACACACAGTTTGTTATAGAAAGGACAAAACCAAATGCTATCGAGGGCATTCAGAGTCAGATAATTGCAAATCAACTAATTGTCTATTACCAGTTGACTTTCAGTCATTAGACATTTAATAGTTAAAATTAATTCTCCAGTGATGGACTATCTTTAAAGTTAATTTGCACAAATGATTTCCATTTTCTTAGAATAGCCCATACTATCGTGAAGCCTGGTTTGTGATCAAACAGTTCCTTGACGTTTTTTTATTCATAATGCTTAGGAATTAGTGCCAGGACAAACCGTGGCATTTTTCGGTATTGATGGAGCAAAACGGGGTACATTGGAGCTGTTTGCCTTGCATTCACAAACAGAAAGTGCATTATAGAAAAGTCCAGTAATCTAAGGTCATGTATCATGTTGGTGCATAATACTAAAATATGCTGGAATATGTGTCATCTCTTAACTAATGTATCATTGACTGATTAGACCCTTAACCGTACTTTGTGAAAATCTGTAAATTTTGAAGTGAACTTTCCTTATCAATCAGTCACCAAATAACTGAATTCCATCACTGTTTATGTTCGCAAAATGGCATTCTCTGCAAATATTTTATTTTATAACAACAGGTGGACAGCCTAGTGTGTTACATAAGCATGATACGATATGTGAAATGGGGTTTGTTAGTTTTGTCGACCAAACAGTAGAGGACAGTGTTGTTAATTGATGAAATATCATAAAATTGGAGATTAGTGATGAAAAATGGAATTTAAAATGCAGCTTTCCAAAAGAAAGTTTCTCCTCTCCCTCCCTCAACGCTTAGTTTTGTTCAGTCTTTAAGAACTCTTTATCTCTTTTTTTTTTTGAGATTTTTGTGATTAAGTTAGATTTCAGCATGTGTCATGGCTGAAGTGAGAGTAGAAAGATTTGTCCAGATTTCAGACATGGATATTAAAAAATCTGGTGATCAATTACATTATCATATTAGATGCTTCAGGAAGAGATTTATGATGTTGTATAAAATGTGCTTTACAAAAAATCCACATAATTGTTATCCAAGGTTCTTTACAAGAAAATGATCCAGTGAGTGTTATAGAAGTTTCTTTACAAAAAGATCCAGGTTATTGTTATGGCAGGTGCTTCACAAAAAAAATCCACAATTTTTGTGACAGGTACTTTGCAAAAAAAAAAATGTGATTGTTATAACAGGTGCTTTATTTACAAATAGATCACATTATTGTTATGACAAGTGCTTTACAAAAAAATCCACATTATTTTTATGACAGGTACAGGTATGTCAAAATCCGTGTTATTGTTATAACAGGTGCTTCAACAAAAAAAATCCTTCTTATTGTTATAGTAGGTGCTTTACTAAAAGATCCATGTTATTGTTATAGTAGGTGCTTTATTAAAAGATCCATTGTTTTTGTTATAGTAGGTGCTTTATTAAAAGATCCATGTTATTGTTAAACAAATGGTTTGCTAAAAGATCCACATGATTGTTTTAACAGGTGCTTTACGTCATGGACGTGGATGTAGACAGGTGTCCGCAGCCTGCCCATCCAGTGAAGGTGCTAGACTGTGACACTATCTCACAGGTGAAGGAAAAGATCCTCGACTCCCTGTACAAGTCAGCACCGTTCAGTAGCCGCCCAGTCAAGGATGAGTTGGATCTTGGTAAGTGGCAACCTCTCCTTAACTTTCTCACCAGGTCGAAGACAATTATGTTGCACGACTGGGTGAAATGGAATGGGATGTCAAAGATGCTGTGGTCGCAGGAATTAACCTTGAAGTGAATATCACAGCACAGAAGAATGAGCCATTTTGACCTTCAACCAAATTGTTTTTCTTGCCAAGCACAAGAGATATAACACAAACATTGTAAATAAGAAAAAAAAAAGACTTTTTTTTTTCTTATCTGAAACATAAGTAACAGAAAATTATGAAAAATTCACCATATTTATGAAATTGTGTTTTAATGATTGTGATATTTTTTTTTTTTTAGAACGTTTTGCTTAACATGTCTCAGATAACTAGAGAAAAAGTGATTTTGTCCTTCCTTACAGTGCTTATTTTACATCTTATTTTTTGTACTAGGTAAACGGAAGTATCTAGGCTGGCTGAAAAATTGGCTCATAGTAGTGGAGAAATATTTTCACAAAAGTCAAATATGCTCATTTCTTTTGTCACTGACACCAATTACTCTATACATGAGCATTTTGACATCCAAGTAGCCATTTATTCAGCCAGCTAGGTGACTTCCCTTCGCCAAGTACAAGACGTATAAGACATGCATTGCATGAAAGGAAACAAATTACTTTCCCCTGTTATTTGAGGCAAAAAATTCTGAAAAAATTCTCACAATGAGAAAAAAGATGTTTCATCATACGGTAAATTTTTCAGAATTTTCTGTTACTAATGTTTCAGATAACTAGATAAAAAGTGATTTTTTTCCTTCTTCATCGTGTTCTTGGCAAAGGGAAGTAATTTGGCTGACCATCAAAATAACTCATTCATTTCACCCAGTTGCTCAACATACAATTTACCAAATCTGTCTCCGTCATGGAGAAGCTTTGAGTCAATGTAACCTGTCCAAACCACTGCGATTTAATCAGTGGTGCAAATTTCATACCAGTAACCAAGATTTTCCTGTTTTCTTGGACATATTCCTGTCTTTGTACACACTTCATTTCTGAGAATTAGCAAGTTCTCAGACTGAGAACAACTTGTGTGTGTTGTACCCAAACCTTGGCAGACCTCCAGTGTTGTACTCTGTCCCACTCTCAGTGTTTGTTCCCTTAGCTTAGATATATGCTCAGCCTATCTAAGTTTCTATTCCCAGAAATTCGCACCCCAGTTTTCCCCATCACAGTCTTGAATTGTACCACAAGGAAATAGAACCATTCTTCAAAAGCTGTTCGCCTTATTGTATGATTAGAACTATTATCTTCCACGAGAATTACTTGTAAATGAAAACAAAGTCACAAATTTACTATTTAGTGATAAAAATGTTCACCTTCTTTTTTTTTTTCGTTGTTTTTTATGATCTCTCTTTAATATCTCTAAGATATTGATAAACATTATCAAACCTGTAAATGATGTGAAATATTATGCCTGTCAAATGGTTCATCTACGGATATTACTCCAAGTAGTTTGACAGTGAATCCCTCAGTTTTTCATGATCTTTGGGTTTCATTTCATTCCTCTGTTCGTGTTTTTTGGGTTTTTTTTTTTTTGTTGTCGTTTTTGTTTTTTGTCAGAACTGATGACCTTTTTCATCCAAACCTAACCAAATATACAAAAATGTGTTTCTTGTGGCAAACTTCGCTTAAGGTAAACTTTGCTTTTTGGTCAGAATATTGTCATCCATTCCATGTATTATCATTCCAGTTTGGTGTTTCACTAGCCAGACATATCAGTATACGTTTAGGGGTGGGGAGGGGGGGGGGATGGAGAACCTTCTTCTGCAGTGTGTGGCACTAGATGTTAGACTAGACACACTCTTTTAGTGCACTGGATTCTAGACTGATACCTCTCTTTGAATTCTTCACATTTTTATTGTATTTGCTTTCTCAATATCTTGTAGTATGGTAGTATCGCTTGGCTTACATGTACTGAACTAGCACATTAAGATCACTTTACTATGATGCCAGGAAGTTTTAGAGTTAACAATTATAGACCAAAATTGAGATTCATATTTTGTAACTATTTAAGTGTTTGCTCATTTGCCGCTTTGAATATAAGTTTTATCATGCAATTTGTTTCTTTCAATTTCAAAGTTACCCTATGATCAGTATAGTGAATCAGTTTATGGTTAGTACATTAACAGTGCTAATTCTCCCAGCATGCATCATTTTGTATCCTGCTGTGATAGGGGCTGTTTTTGACCAGCATTGTTGCTTCCTTTGGCCAGACATAAAGTGTTTAACAAGTAAATATCCCGAAGAAAAAAAAATTACTTCTCTTCATGTCAAGTGAAATATTCTTGGCAAACAAATTTTGATAAATGATGACGGTAAGAAGAATATCTTCTCCTTAGACCAGACATGTCTAGAGTCCGGCCTGCGGGCTGAATGTGGCCCGATGTGCAAATGTCTTCCGGCCTGCAGCCTCGTCGATTAAATCAATTCAGACATGGATTTTTTCGGTAGGACAATTTACTGCAGTTGAGATCTCAGTGTCATTGTTCACATTAGTGTGGGCAAGTTAATCTTGGATATTATTTGCAATAGGTATTTCATAAATAGTTCATTTTCATTGATACAAACCATCAAATTTATGGTTAATGAGAATGTCAAGCTGAATTTCAGCCCCCTACACATGTTCATCTTATAAACGCTGGCCCTCTACTCACAAAGTTCAGACACCTCTGCTTGAGACCATTAATTCTTCAGAATTTCTCACAACATCATATTTCAAGCAAAGACCTCAAAATTGATTTTTGCCTTCTTTATTGTACTTGTTACAGTCACCTTGTGTCTGGCCAAGGGAAGTAATAGAGCTGGTCAAATTCCCATTAACTACAGAAAATTCCATTATGATATACCAGTTTCTTTGCTTGTTCTTCCCTCACACCATGAGAATTATTCAGTTCTGCAATATACAGTGAAAAATCAAATGCACCCCTGATATATCTTTGTCTTCATCAAAATTCTTTCTGACATTTTCTGCTGTGGCTACTTGAGAACTTTAGCCAGTTATTCAGTAATGTCAAATGCACATTGATTTTATTTGGCTTGCATTTTTTTTTTTGGTGTTCTTATAAAGCACAATATTAGTATATATTGCACTGCTAGAAAGCATATCATAAACTGTTGTTTTTTTTTTCAATCAGCCAGTTAGCTTCCCTTAATTGTCCATATAAGATATAAACCAGCATTGGGAAGATGAGAATAATCATTGTTGCTTTTTTTTAAAAATTATTATTCTTTGAAAGAAAAATCCTAAAAATTTTATCTTAGAATGAATTTTGTATTTTTTTCCCCCTTTCTTTGACATTTATCTTTATCATGGTTCAAATATCAAGAGTAAAAGTCAATTTTTTTGGCCGGGTCACTTTATATTCATTAAAGGACATGCTGAGTAAAGGGAAGCAATTTGGTGGTTTTGAAAAAAGGGCCCTAATTATCATATCTGCCTGCTAAACTCCTTACAGAACTGGTTATGTTTTTGGCATAGGATTTGTCTTATTTTACTATGCTGATATGCTATGATGTTGTGTGACAGATATTTCCAGGGTCAGTTTGACTTTGGTTTTTGCAGGAAAATAAATACCAATCGTGGGGATACAATAGATATTTACTGTACAGATATGTATGCTACTTACAGTAGGTATATGTCAGGAATCCCACACATCACACCAAAGAACTCTACACAGTTACCAATAGGGTGAAGAGTAGGTGGAGACGATACTATCACAGCAAACTTTCCAAATTTCAGATTTCTAAAAAACAATTTAAAAAGAAAGAAAGAAAAAAGAAAATCTTTTGACCAGATTGGGCACACACGTAAAAGCCGAGATAATCATACACTCCTAGGATGATTAGAAAAATAACTTACATTAGACCAGTCATCTTTCTTAAAGTAATCAATAATGTCTGAAACGGCCATTGAAGAATCCAACACCTTTTCGTGTCAAATTGGACAGGAAAAGAACATTTTAGTGTGAACTTAGCCAGACTGCAACTATACTTCAGACATTGTAGGGAACTTGATATCAAGTGAATACAGTGGAGATTACTTTTTGACCAGCTTATTACTTCCCTTTGCCATACACAAAGGATAATAAGCAAACACAGTAAATTAAAAAAAGGAAAAAAAATCACTTTCACATTCTTTGCTTGAAACGTACATCGTGAAAAAGTTCATAGTGTTAAAAATGTATTGTCTTCTGATCGTAATAGTTTACTCAAAATTTTTTTGTGATAGTTACGGTTTTGATAAGCTTTTCAACCTCCTGTCGTGGTGGTTATGTCAGCTACTGAAAGCAGATATCTCAGCGGAGTTGAAATTTACTACAAACTCTCGGGTCCTCTTTTTTGTGACCAGCTGTTTAAATGACAAGAACAAAAGGGACTTTTTTTTTTTGAGTTTTATACACCTTCTGTTCAATGGCCCTTGTGTCTGTCAAAGGGAAGTGACGGGACTAGTCAGAAACGGTCTCCATTTTAAGAAAAAGGAATGGGGAATAGTTTCACATATGTCTTGCGCCCAGGACAAATGAGTCGGAAGTCGCGCCGAGTGATTTCGAGCTATGGTCGTTTCTAACTATTTTCTGATGCAAGTCCCGAATTTATTTCTTTGTTTTTTTCACAAAATGAAAATTTAACCTTTTTAAAATGAAAAAAAAATTAAAATTTTGATACAAATTTTGGTATCTGAGTCAGAAAATAGGTAAAAACAACAGTAACTCGAGGTCGCCCGGCGCGACTTCTGACTCATTTGCCCTGGGCGCAAGACATATTATCTGCCCCTGACTTGCTCTTCCAAAGATTAGTGTAATGGGAGATCATTTTGACCAGCCCTGTTACTTCCCTTTGCCCAACCCAAGATGTGTTGAGCAAGCAGTATAAAGAGGAAAAAAAAACAGCTTTTTATTCTTGTCATGTGAAAAGACTGATCACCCAAAAAATTTGATAAAATTATAACAATGTCTTCATGCCATAACATTTTTTAAATATTTCATGGTATATATTTGAAACAAAGGTGCAAAAGTGATTTTTTTTTCCTCTTTCCACTATGTGTTCAATCCCTCTTTTTTCTGATAAAGGGAAGTGATAGGGCTGAGCACAATGATCTCCGACTGTGGTGAGAGGATAAATTTCAGTAGAAAACACACAGGTTCAGAGATCAACTACTCTGCATGTTCTCAAACTGCATTTGTACAAACCATTTGCTTGTCTGATATTTTCATCCTTTGCTTGTTGTCTCGTATATTTGCCAGTTTTTCACTGCACAGATGTTATATATTATATCTCTCACTCATCTTTGCCTGCAGCCTAAACTAACTGCTCTCTCCTCAGTTTGTCTGCTTTTTGGGTCTAAATTTTAATGATCGTTATTCATATAGATGAATATGTATTATTTGTGATTTTTTTTTTTACCCAATTTTTTTTTTTTTTTTAAATAGTACATTATGTGAAGAGTTCTCTCAATAGTAGTCTATCATTTTTTGTCTGACATATTTTTGCCATTGAAAGATTTAGATCTGTGAAGGTCTGAAAGATTTTTTTTTTTTTTTTTTCACTAAAAAAATGTTGTGGGTCCACGTGCTTTAACTGGCAGGAGCAGTTGGTGAATGCAAAGCTTATAAGAAAAAGCATCATTGTTTAGCATGGCTTCTTCAAGTTCATTTCAAACTCCATGTTGGTCATTGCCGTGATGTTTGATGCACAGAGTTTGTGTGAGAGAAGCTGGTCTGTTATATGTGCCGATAACGAATTCCCTTAAATAATCAATTAGACAAATTTAATTAACAAAACATTTTGCTTAATTGGCTTCAGTTGCTTGCAGCAATTCACCTGGTGACAAGCAGATGAAACACAAATATAATTAAATAATCCAGTCTTTTACTGTCCCCCCCCCCCCCTCCCCTCCCCCCACCCCCCATCCCTCCCACTTTGAACAGTGTTGATGTAAGAAGCTGAATTTTATTCAGATTCATGCAAATCTGGGACGTCACATACACATAGGCTCACCCTCTCAGAGGTAGTTGATTACTGAAAATTTGAACATTGATTCCAGTTAGTGTCAGATTTGGGAAATCAGTTGTTCTGACAGTCAGAGTAACAGATAATCCTTTGGCACAAATGTAAGGTGTGGATGATCTGTGTTGTTTGCTGCCTTAAGTAGGGCACAAAAATGGTACAATGAATGCCAGTGGATTGTTTGCTCATTTGGTATGGCCTCAGTAGAGGCCTTTATCTGATCCAGGTCAAATTCATCTGCCAGCAGGACTTGGTACTTTTGGAATATCTTATCTGTAACAAACACTTCTTGTGTTCTTTGTCTTATCTGCTTTCTTTAGCCTCACAATGCAAGTGAATGGATCCTCACTACAATGCGGCTATGCTTTGCCAAAAACGAGAGGAAAAACAGTCAATTTAAAAAAAAAAAAAAAATTTTAATGCCAAATTAATTTCTTTCTTTTTTTAATAGGTCATATTAAATCTGATTAAGACAGCAATGAATCTGTGACATGACATTCCCAACAAAAAATGTGTTTTGCTTTGTATTTGACCTGGATCTTTGGTGTGTCTTGTTGTTTTTGCTTTTGCACCAGAATCTCTCATCTTTTGGTTCTGTTGACAAATCTGTTCTGTTTACCTTTTTATGTTCTGCCTTACTGATGTCCTTCTGTTGGTGTCCCTAGCCTGCATGCTCTTCATTCTATCAACCTTTCATTTCATTATCATCTCATTCCATTAATTGGCTCCGGTATGTGATCACAATGGCTGCTTGGTAGCGATAGGGGGACAGGGGGGCAGCAGACAGAAGCAGTAGAAATAGTGGTGATGGTTTGGATACTGTCAGAAGTAAACGCCAGTTACACAAATTTGACATTAGTGTTGGCAATAGAAAAAGTAAAGCAAAATACAAACGGTGTCATCAGGGCTGACTAGTGATAAAATTGTCATCATGCTGTGCCATTTCATTTAGGTGATAATTATGAAATACATCAATATTTATTCCGCAAAATGAATTATCATCTTAAATATACCAGAGTTTTCAAACTGTGTCATTATTCATTTTTTTCTGTAAATGTTTAGCTTTTCCTTCAAAACAAGGCACAACTTTAAAAAAAAATAATAGATTCATTATAACTTGTAATGTTTTAGAGCTCATATTATTTTCTTATTGCCTAATGCTTTCAGAATGACCTTTCATCTTGAGGAGATCAAGTTTAACCCACACTGTGGAATGAAGATTATGGAAAGCAGCATTTAAATGGACATTTAATCAAATGTAGCTACAGTTTGTCAAAGAGCTCAATACGTTGTACATACTTTGTACCACAGTGCTTCTGTTGCTTCTGATACTTTCTGGTATGCATTTGCAGTAGAATGTTGGTAATTGTTATAGAACTGGAGGTAGTGCAAATATGTTTTGTGAGGCTGGGGCATTCAAAATTGAGCATTTTATGTTGTGCACATATCACCATCAGCCGATCTGTGATCACATACAGAAGATTATGTTACTATAACATTGGCAACGCTCACACTGCAGATTTGGGGATCTTTTGGTGATAACCTAGGTTTTTTTTGTTTTCTGTTCTTTTTTTCTTTTCCTTTTGCCCCTCCCTTGGCCCCCCTCCCCTCCCACCGTCCCACCCAATGTGTCCCCCACCGTCCGCCCCCCCTCACCGGAACAGTCTTGTTTGATCATCCGTCAGAGTGGATAGTTGGGGACAGGTCCCAGGTCCCGCTCAAAATGTTCCCCAACAAGGACACAAAACGCTTGGTGCTCAGCGACGACGACCACACCACCAAGATGGAGGGAGACTGCAAACGCCTTAACACACTCAGCCATTACAAGGTGAGGATTCTGTTTTGTTTTAGTTCTGAGAATTAGTCTGTGGTAGAAATTGGCCAAAGACTTGCTGGTATATGAGCTTGCCAAGTCTTCAGATAGCAAGTTCGGATTCATTTGTGGATTATCCAATAAACAGATTCTAATATAAGTTTCAGTGCCTAAAGCATTGGATTGTCTGTATTATGAGAACCAGATTTTGCTTTGATTTGAGGTTTGCAGGCCCTATAAAAGCAAGTTCAGACTCAACTGTGGAATTGATATTTATCAGCTTGAAATGCTAGTCCTTATATCTAAAGCACTGAACTTCCCATATTACGAGCACAGAGACTTGGATTAGGATTTCAGCTGTCAAACTGTCAAGAAGTAAGCCTAGACACAACTACAGACTTGCTACTCGTCACTTTCAATTGCACTTGATTTTCTGCCTTATAAGAACATGTACTTAGTTTTCAAGTTAAACTTGTCGAGTTATCAAAGAGCAAGCTCAGAATCAATGTGGACTGGCTAGTAATCAGCTTAGAATGCAAGTCCAGGCACAAGGAGTGTTGAACAAACTATGTATGAAAGAAAAAACATTTGCATTTGTTCTTATCATTTGAAAGATTCATCACCAAAAAAATGCTATAAAATTATGACAATATTGAAGAAAACATTTACCTTGCACCATGAAAATTTTCAGGATTTTTCATGATATACATTTGAAGCAAAGAATGCAAAAGTGATTTTTTTTTTCCTCTCTTTACTCTGCCTGTTCAACATTCCTTGTGTCTGGCAAAGGGAAGTTATAGGGGTGGTAGAAACAGTCCCCTCTCCTGACTTGCTTTCCTCTCAAAAATCCAAAAGTATTTCATGTTATGTAAGCTAGAGCTATCTCATGTTAGCAAATAAACAACA
>JBCEWB010000018.1:1066456-1076754 GCA_039654565.1 Peronia peronii | reverse complement strand
CCCCCGGTCCTCCCCACTACTCGCAACTGACAAAAGTGCTCGTAAGTAATTTGTGGTGCCCTATCTTTTTTTTTTTTCTTCAGGGGAGAGCGAAGGCGGAAAATTGCTTGACATTCATAAAACAACAGGAAATATGCCCTACCCCCTGTCTTCCCTTTTATCTCAGGCTAACGCCACTAAACTGGTTTCAATAAAAGCAAATGCCTACCACACTTGAATGCGATGTAGCAACAGGCCTTTCTCAAAAGCTACGGTCGCGATTTTTGCAAGACAGCAACATAGGAAAGAGGGCTATGTACTTTGCACCTGTCTTATAGTTATAATAATGCTAGGCTTTCTCGCAAAACGAACTACAGTGACCTCCTCAAGACGTACTAGCATGACCATCATTCTTTCTTGTTTCTCGATAAAACTGCAAACATCAATGACCACAAGAAAAGGGAGAGCTCGTAACAAGGACGTGAACTCTCGATCAGCGGACAGAAAGCAGTACTGTTGTCCTGCCTGCTCGGAATGCAGACGTTGTTAGTTGCCAATGACATACAATGTTA
Source organism: Peronia peronii (assembly GCA_039654565.1). Lineage (NCBI taxonomy): Eukaryota > Metazoa > Mollusca > Gastropoda > Systellommatophora > Onchidiidae > Peronia > Peronia peronii. The sequence goes on along the minus strand of JBCEWB010000018.1, from coordinate 1,076,203 downwards.
ATTTTCGTCCATTTTCTATATAAGGAGCACGTTGTGTTTGAAAGTCCAGCCAGGGTCACCTGCGAAGTCGGTCAGCAGTTTTTTTTTTTTTTTTTGGTCCATTCATCTGAAGATAATAGGTGCTAACAATAAAATTGCACATTCTTGTCGTGCAATTCTGTGGCCGCATCGATAAGCTAATAATTATCTATCATAGTGAAAGGATCGCAGTGTTCTTTAATCCTGTTGAGACTTTTTCATGCCAGTTAATCATCATGCTTTGAATGGAGACAACAAATCAACGAAAGAAAGAAAATAACAGAAAAGAAAGAAAAAAAAGAAAAGAAAAAGGACAAAGCAAAGAAAGAGACCAAAAAGAATGAAAGAAAGAAAAAACATAAAGAACGTTGAAAGAAAGTAAGAAAGCAAGACAGAAAATAAAGACAAAGAACAGAAAGGATACGAGAGAGAAAAAAGAATGAAAAAGAACAAGGAAGAAGAAAAAAGAAGGAAGGAAAGAAAGACAAAAGAGAAATTAACAAAGAAAGACAAAAGAAAGAGACAAAGAAAAAAGAAACAAAGAAGAAAAAAGAACGGAAGAAAGAAGGAAAGAAAAATGTGTAGATAACAGAACTAGGGCAGGTGGCCAGTCATAAAGACAGGCAGGACAGCTAACATTAGAGATGACGCCAGCACATCTAATCATCACATCATATACTATCTATTCTGTCTGTCCCAGGTGTCACTCTCTTTGCGGATGTATAGACAGGGACAGGTATTTCCATAGAAAAGTAAAACAACAACAGAAGCAGGGGTGACATTCTCTTTGCAAACTGGCAATGCTCCTAAAATGACATTATTCTGTTTCTTTGTATTTACTATTATTTTTTTTTATCTGTTCCTGCTTTTAATTTCTTTCGGTTATATTAATAGTTTGTTCTTCCACTGTAAGCATCGGAAGATCAGACTAGATAGCCTTCACTGCCTACTTCTAATTAAAAGTGTTACACAAATCAAGACTGTTGATGAGCGATACTTTTAAAATTATTTTTTTTTATGTTATACATCATTCTTTTTTCTGCACTGGTTTGCCTGGCAATGATAATCACAAGCTAAACGCTGCTACAGCCCAGAATGATACTCGACGATACGACGACAACAACAACAACAATAACGGAAACGATAACAACAACAACAACAACAACAAAGCTTAGAAAATTGAACGTTTATTTAGAACAAGCTGTGTTGCATGTGAGAAAATTATTTCAGAGCAAAGATTTTAATGCATGCCGGTATTTTGTCAGCTCAGATGACTCCATAATAAGGACTAATTGGACATTCAACTCCCAATTTGGACATAATTATTACTTCATTTTAACACTGCTCTGGGTCTTTAAGGGTTAAATCTGTTGTTTCCTGTCCTCTTCTTCATTTTCCTTAACATGAATCCAGCATCTAAAGTTTAATTACTGGCACAGTTCTTTTGTCAACTCAAACACTACAGTTCACCAGTCCCTATGTTACTTATAAATCGTTTTTTACTCTTACAATCTTGACTTTTTTGTAACGCCGACTCCCAAATGGTAGCCCATACATCCAAACTCTTCAGTAGGCTATTCACCTTCAGCTTCTTCAAAGTTTACCTTGTAAGGGATTACAACGTTATTGTATCGTCCCGACACTACACTTTACGAGCCTCTATGTTAATAAAGCTTTTATATATGCAACTGTCACAATTTTAACTCTTTTGATTCTTACACTCTAACATGACATCTATAAATTTTGGGCCTCTTCAACAGATGAGTTTTTTCCCGAACCTAGTACCTTTAGGTTCCTTGATATCAATCTTGCCTACATTGTTGTTGTTATTGTTGTTGTTATTGTTGTTAGTGTTGTTGTTGTTTCTCCAACACTAGTTAAAAAATAAAAACTATTATGTTTACAATTAAAAGCACTTTCTATGGTGAACTTTAACTTCAATAGATGAGTTTTACCTTTGCTTTCCCTGAAGACAGCACTGGTTCAGACATTTACAATCCTTGTACATGAATGTCACCAACCCAAACATTACAGACGACCGCATGATCCTCTTCAACACATTGACCTCTTTGTAACTGGGCTGTGTACACACAGGCTGGTGTACGGTAGGTTTGCCATGTCATACAGTGCATGCAATCTTTTGTAAACAGATAACACATGGATAAAACAGTGTACTCGTCTGTGTTCCTTTTTCCGAGCGGATGGAAGTCGAGAGCTAAGAAAAGGGGAGACGTGTGGCACAGAAAAGAGTAAGTAAGGCCAGTGTAATAAAAGACAGATTTTAAGGACGATAAAAAAAGATGAAAAAAAAAAAAAGATGACGATGGCAAAGAATAGATGTTATAGTCATAGGAGGCAAATAAGATGACAGTGAATTACATGTGACACTTGCAGTCACATCAATAGTAGGTTGAAAATAGAATGGGAGTGTGAGCATAAGAGTGAGGAGAAAGCGATCATGCAAAACAGGCACAAAAACAGACAGAGAGATAGACAAAGAGACAGACTGATGGACGGACAGTCAGGCAGAAAGCAGACAATCACAGGGACTGACAGATAGCGAAGCAACAAAATAAAAGAACGATTACAAGTCAACATTAAACGGAATATAAAATGATGACAGAACTCAGAAATGTTCAGGATTTCAATGAACGCCTTTTTATTTCAACAGTAATTGCATTCATTATTCACCAATAGTATCATTCATCAATTCATCATAGACATTTATAAGTCATCAACTTCAGTACATACATGATGTAAGGCAAAAAATACTTCAAGATGTACATCAGTAATGAGAAAATAAATTAAAATTTCAAACTTACATTATGTACATAAAAAGAAAGGTGTCATAGTGTTATGACGTATGGGAATAGTCATGAAATAATATAATCGCCGGTTGCGTGCATGTCTATTCGCACTTCGCACGGCAAGTTCTAATATTAAGTTATCGTCACTCCTTATTTACTGATATTTTCCAATCGAGCTGACTAGGCCAATCGATAAAGTAGAATATTGCACACAAAATCATGTCAGAAGGTGATGAAGAGATGAACCCCACCATCGACTGGCTGACATAAAAAATCTATATTTTTTCATTACAGTTGGGTGAGTCATCAAAGATTCTTTGATTAAGGAGGGGGAAATGTTAACAATCTTCAGACAAAACATACAGATAATGCAGTATGTATATAATATATGACATTACAATTCTTTTCCATTTCCAGCATGGTTCTTCATATAGAAAATAATAATAAATAAATAAATAATTTAAAATGTTAATATCCTGATGGGGATTGGCGATGTATTATTGATATTATGACAATGAATACTGAGAATTGACTGAACAAATGCAATTTAAAAAATCAACTTGAACCTTAACTTCCTGTACGCTAAAAATGTGCACCACTTAACATACAAAACAAAAACAAAAGAAGGGGACTGCGAGGTTTCCCACTGTGGGGTTGACAGAGGTTTTGGCAAGTAGAGCGAAGTCCTATCACCTCGCCAGCCAAGCTGCAGACCACGGTGTTCACAACGTGTAACTTGTGAATCGAGGAGTGGCGAGCTAGGGAACTATTTTGCGTGGGTGGAAAGAGGACGTTCGCGCTTGTAACTGGGCTTTGCTGCACGTAAGCCCAACTGCCGCCCTCTTAGCTAAAGCTTGACTCGAATGTTCTTACAGAACAGGCCAATGGCTCAACAGTTCCTCCAATCTTTTGTTTAATATAGAGGGTGCAGCCCTAATGCATAAAACAATGCACTCTTCAAGCCTTTATGCTCAAAACAATATAACAAAATGCGTAAAGACAATGAAGTAGTGACTGTAATGTAACTGAATAATTAGGGATTTACTCGTGTGAGATATGACAATCAACGAAAGGTACACCTGTAAAGTAAATATCCTTGTCATCCCACGTAAATTATCACTTGTTTCAACAATCTTGAGCACATATAGATCTAGCTTGCTCATCCCTTCATTCAATGTCATCTTCTTCATCCAAACCAATAAACCAGAATGGGATAGGTTTGTCCCTTTCACTTGAAAACAAACAATGTGAAAAACACAATGTTCTAATCGAAATGAGTGTTGGCGTGGGGGAAACACTGACGTTTTTACTTTGGAGTACTTTTACAATATTTTACAATGGAGTTTTTACTTACCTGTCTAAAGATAGTTGCAGCAAAACACCACAATTTTCGTTAGTTTAAAATGACAGGTCGAATTGAATGGATCTATGAATTTGAGTATGTCACCCCTCATTTGTTTTTGGTATTAAGTTTGGCATCTCATATTAATTAACTAATATGATGAGACGCTATTAGTTTCCGGAAAGTCATTAATAGCCGCCGATTTCACAGAGTTTGTTTCTGTTTGTGTGTGTTTGTATATGTATACAGGTATATGATGAGAGTAAAAACTGCGCCAGCGCATTTGGTTATAACAATGAGCACCTCCATGAAATGAGTGTGCGTTATGTGTCTTTGTGTGCAGTAAGTAATGTTTCTTGTGGTACAATCTTAATTTAACTCATGGTTGATTTCGTTTGCACTGGAGGGGTCCTATGTTTTGTAGACCCTCCTGTGCCAATAACTGTTCGAAATCATAGACAGAATGATGTGATTACATATAGCACTAGCCTTTCGCTGGTGATTTCTAAAACATGATATGCTGGCAATTCGCTCTAGTGACAAAATCAAAGAATCAAGGGCAAATTACTTCTGCATGGCTTAGCTAGTATGAATGCCATGCAATGACACAGTTGTGTGTGTGATGCAGGCGAAATAGCATACGTCTATATTTTTCAATGGGACAAATCAGTCAAGACTAATGTGAACACGATTCATCTAGAATGTAATATCAGACCAAATAACCAACTCAATCATGAGCAAAGGCATGAGCTGATAACAGATGATCAAAAAAAAAAAAAAAAAAGCAAAGGAAAGAAGGTCATATCACAAAGAAGATGATGGAAAAGATGACAACTGGAATTGCCCGAGAAAGAGAGTAAGAGAGAGAGAGAGAGAGAAAGAAAGAAAGAGAGAATAGAAGAGATGGTAATGAATGCTTTATACAATGTTCTTTGGCTTGTGCGGCGATAGCGTTATAAATAGACATAGTTAATGTAATGATCGCGGAATTTTCTGTCCACAAAATATGGTATAGTTTTTTGCTAAGCGAGGTGGTCACTGTAACCAATCCATTTTGTTGAAAATTATCCAGATCGTCTTGTACCACATGTTCTCATCAATGTCTACAATTGTCACTTTGTCATTCACGCAATGTTAGTACAATCCATCCAAACAGTCTTCACAAATCCAGCCACCCTTCCAGGGCAGTCGGAAACACGGCTTGGACGTGGACTCACATGTATAACATGCTTTCTGGGCGGCTGTCGATGTCTGTTTCCCGGGTTTGCTGACGTTGATGATGCGGGGAATCACGCCGTTGAACTCACCGTTCTCAGACTGGTCGTCAAAGTTCGTGGCGTCAGCGAGGGCTGGGTGGTCATTGCGACCCCACCCTTGGTAGTCGACGTCGGGCAAGTATCCATCGTAGTTCTTTACGTTTTTGTGCTTCACCTGTCTCAAGACGCCTGTTGGTGACCCGTTCTGACCAACGCCCATGAACTGATAGAGTTCAGTGCAATTGGCATCGTTGTCTGAAATGGCGTCACCGGTTGTGCAAACACATGGCTGGGTTGGATCACATTTGGCTGAAGTGTCTTTGGTATTTCTTCTGGGACCGTTGTCTTGGTTTTGGTTAGTGTGCGTGGAATCGGCAGCGACATTGTCTTTGTTTGCGTTGGAATTTGTAGTTGCTGGACTATTGAATGCTGAGTAGGATGACGCCACAGTGGAACAAGATGTCACAGTTTCGTACCCGGAGTCGTTCAGGTGCGTTCTGGGCATTGGAATGGCATGGCTCTTGTTTTGGGATGTTAATACTGATGTGGAAGGTTGGGATGGGAGTCCTGAGTCGTTGGAATGCTTTTTGTCACCAAAGAGAGATTTGATGGCATGTGACGACTCGCGACATCTTCCACACATATAATGTTTGTCGGTGCCGCTGAATGTTTTGTTGAGTGTACAGCTACGACTTCTGCGCTTGCAGCGATTGCATGTGTGTTTCTTCTGAAACAGGGCGCGTGTCAGTCTATCTACAAGTCTCAATTTGTCTTTGGGCATATCATCTTGCTCGCTGGGTGTGCATGTGAATGTACTCACACCTGAAGTGGTGGATGTGGACATATCAGAACCGGCATCGGACTGGTTGTCTGGTTCTTCTCCCAAAGGAGATGTCGCTGGTTCTTCTGCCACTTTGTTTTTCAAACTGCTGAGATGTCGTGTGTCCAGTGTGAGCATACAAAAGTCTTTGGACAAATTCTCACCGTCAGCTGTGGGAAGAGTGGGCATGAAGACCCCCGACAATCTGTTGCCAATGTCGTTGTGGTATTTTTCCATGGCACTGTCTATAGGCGAACAATTGGTACGAGCTCTACGACCCATTGCAACAATAATTATATTTGAGCAACTCAAATCTCACCTTGTAAATTATAGTGTCCACGTGAAGTAGTAGAATACACAAGTCTCAATGATATCAAATACTGGTCCGTTGTTTCACAGCAGAAATAACAGAGTTATAGGTTCAAAATGTTCTTGTATTCACCTCAGCAGAAACAAACATCAACGTGATGAAGAAAATAATCCTTGAAATAAAACAAATCGAGACTTCCTTCGAATGAGCGTGTCCCACGAGGAGTCGTATTTATATGAATGAAGCTGGTAGGTAACACAACACAACCCTGTATCCAAGTCGTTCATTCCTCGTTTGGTGGTACCGCACCGTTCGCTTGCTCCCGGCTGAATGCGGCTCGACGGGTCTGCTCGCCTATTTAACTGTACAAACTCTCGCCCCGCCTTCCCGGGGTTCAGTCAGTCAGCTGTTGTGTCGGCTAACTTCAAAGCGATTTTACTAATCGGCTGAATGACGACTGGAATGTGAGGGCTTGGACCGAGCAACTCAAGACTGCCCTCGGTGATACTTTAAAACCCTTGCGCTGAGCTCGTCTGGTATGGGTTTGAGCCTCACTGCTCAATCACTCGGAAAGAATAGCGAAGTAACAACAGCCAGTTTTCACAAGAATCCACTACTGCAACAGCACAATGCGCACCAGGTGACGAGTCCCTGCAAGCCCACGTCTAAATTCACAGAATTCTCAGCTTAGGTGGCCGTATCAACCTCTAAGAAGATCACAGTAAAATCAAATAACTGCAATAGTTCATAAAACCACAAACGTAATTGTTGGTATTGGTCTAGTGTTAGCAGTTGTAAAACACCTCCTCTCTTCTACGTCCCGTCATCGACTATCCTGGCTAAATTTAGGGACAAGCCTCTTTTATACCGAGACGCAGCCTCGCTAGTTTATCGGGGCTCTCGTTTCGTGGTGCGCCCTTTTTAAGTTCAGATTGACTGAAATTATAATGGTTACCTGTCACGGAAATCCCAGTCTCCAAAGCAAACGTGTTCTCCACCAATGGAATGGCTCGTTCAATGAAACACTAGGCCATAACAGTCGAGCAAGCCACTCAATTTAGAAGATGACTGAGGGTTTTTCAATACGATTGCATCACGGACAGTCATTCACAAGGCACTTTCCAGAACAAGTCCGCGTTTTTGGTGATGGCTTTCGTGGCCGGACGTAGGGCCAACGTAGCTGCCGAATAGTCACATACGTTCTGGTTTTTCCGAATTCCCGGATCCGCGGAGAGTCAAGGGTTTTGATGTGTGCCTGTATGAATTGTGTTTCTAGCGAAAGCTTTTCAAAGAAGAACTGAAATGTAGAGTAAAAAGTGTGAACGGTGCAGTATTTGATTTATTATTATACATGACCCAAATATACCATCATGTGATGGTACCGCTTCGTAACTGCTAGAGTTACGAAGGTCATGATAGAGCGTAACCTTTATTGTGTGTATCTATATTTCAGGCTTTTATGAATGAGGGCTGGCTTAGCTGACCTGAACCTTGCCTTCGTAACCTCGGGAAGAGCAGAGATAGGTCAGGTACGGTGATTGGTTGAATGGCGATGTCATCATAGCTTACAATAGGCCGAGATGGGGATTTCCCCAACGTCAGCGGGGCGGTCTCTCTAGACATGAATGGACTCGCTGCTTAGGGGATGCTTCGCGGAACTCATAACTGCTTTGTCTACGCTTTTACCTATACATGTACTTGTTTTTCTTTTTGTCTGTGTGATTTGCCCAGAGGAGGAGGGGGGGGGGGGGAGCAGGATTACTCCCCTTCATGATGCTGCGGAATGATGTACTTTGGGAAGGGGGTTGGATGGAGAGAAAGAGATAGAAAGGAAAAAAATATAATATAGACATGTATACATTGTTGAGCCAATGAAATGTCAGCGTTATGTAAAGGAGCTCGTCTTGAAATTAAAATAATTTAAAAGAAAACGACTGCGGAAGTTTAGGAATTTGTTGGGGGATTTGTTTAGACATCTGGACGGAAGGAGGCCTGGATGCTGATTCTAGGGCCAGTATAAAGTTTATCTGCGGTTGGAGCAAAACTGTACCGGCACCAGTACAAATGTAAAAGCATGCATGCACGCATAATGCGCGCACGATCGTACTTTCCGTGTGAGTCACAGTTTCGCGTTTGCGGTATTTGCGTGGGAATTCCATTCCTGTGATTCCTACTCACTGAGATTGCATTTCCAGCTCGGAGTTGGAGTTGTCTTTGTTTCTTTCTTCTGGAGGATTTTCAAGGGCACGGGATGAGTTTCATTCCTAGCCTATAGAGAGATGTTGCATCATTGTTATTGATGGTAGCGATAGAATCAGCATTCTGTAGATGTCGTTATCGTCCTTTATATTTTATGACTCGATGGATGGAGGATGGAGGGAGGGAGGGAGGGAGGGAGGGAGGGAGGGAGGGAGGGATGGATGGATGGATCTGTCTGATTTTTCATCCATCAATTGTCCTTTAGTCCGTACATCTATCTATCTGTTCATGCTTTTATATAATAATAGATAGGCCTAGAAAATAAATATATGTTCGCCTTTCAACCACATCCAGTAAAACGAACAGTTTTCCCGACTTTGGCTGTATGCTATAATTATTATACACTGTCTTGAGAACCAACACCGACTGCCTCTGGATTTCAACAAAGGCATCGACAACATGGGGCTTCCTAAAATATGCAGTTGGCAAACAAGCTGATTTAGAATCTACATGCAGCTTGCTTCGCTCGTTAGTGCTTTCGTTCAGAAAGGCGTGTCGCCAGAACCTCTGCTCTGTCTGTCCTCACCACGAGTGTCCACGAGTCGGTTTCTCACGGTGTTTAGAATGTCCAGCTCAGGATTCATTCACGCGAACACCGACTGGGGCGAGGAAAATATGCAGACCATTTCATAAATTCCTTTCAAAATATTGATAAAGGAGAGAGCGCAAGAGGGGAAACGCCGATCGTTGTCGAGTGTCTCGTCAAACAGAGGCGGAGAGAAGGACAGGCAGAATGTTTGGTGCGGGGCAAGCAGGAGTGGCTGAAAAAGATAGAAAGATAGATAGATAGACAGATAGGCAGATAGGCAGACAGACAGACAGAAGACAGATAGACAGGCGGGTGGAAGGGTGGACTGACAGCGGACAGAAAGACAGGCAGACAGACCAACAGATAGATAGATAAATATATAGATAGACAGACAGACAGACAGATA
>JBCEWB010000018.1:1017504-1056939 GCA_039654565.1 Peronia peronii | reverse complement strand
CAGTTTATAACCAGTTATTACGAAGTGGATAATTAAAAAATCCAGTTTATCAAAATCCAGGTCGATGCCCAGCACTAATGGTAACCCACCTGGCAGCGAAAACTGGTCCCACATGAAAACTAGTCCTTTGAGGACCCTAACTTTAACCCAAAAAAATCTTAACAGAAGACTCGTTTTCTTTTTCACGAAATTCTTTAAACTTTGCTTCAAATTCAGAATATGATAAAAGTGTGGCACCCACATCCATGTGACTGTGACTGGCTCCTTACCAAGGGGGTTCTAAAAATAACTCCGGATCAATGTAGGCTATAGCAAAAAAAAAAAAAAAAAAATCACCTGGACCCTGAAAGGTTTCAAATTTTGACGTATTCGCCCCTATGCATCAAGACCAACGAAATTTACTTTCATCAAAACAAATGTAACTCCAAGTGTTCAACCTTTTAAGTTTCAGGCCTTTTCTCCACAGGAAAATATAGATCTCTAAATCTGACTAAAAGTTTAAAAGCTAAGCTACTTCTTAAAAAAGAATATGACTAGATCTAGTCTAGATCTATAGCTCGCTAAAGATCTAGAGATCTAGACTAGGTATAGCATCATCTAGATCTAGATCTATATTTACAGGCATCTAGAATAAGCTATGGTCAAGATCTGATTCTAAATAAGAAAATCATGATTCATACCGTCTGTGTTCTGCTTTGTTGAATAAGATAAGGTCATTAGGGATGCTCATTTGTCATCATAAGACTGTTTTGGAAACATAAATCTCAGATCTACTTTAAGTCTGAAATTTAAATTTGAATTTTCCGTTCTGATTCCATTTCTATGTTGCTTTTTTAAAAATCTAGCAATCTAAGTGGTCTCTGCAGATCTTGAGCCAAGGAACCGCTCATTGGTCAACCCCACAGATGGGCCTGTGGCCAGTTTATTGCCTTATATTTTGGCTAGGCTACTTTTCTTGGCCGATTTTTTATTTTGCCTCATCCCAAGTATTTCCTGTGTTGATGTGCTCTGGCAGTGATATTGAGAAGCTGGTTGTGAACCGAGAAGAAATTTTGTTTCTGAATTGAAGCAAGTGTAGGATACTGCCATTTTTATCAGTTTCTAAACAAATGTGCTACAGGAAACAACTATCTCATATAATGCTGCCAAGGTCTAAATTAAGTAACAACAAAACCATGGTGCTTTAGTGCCAGCTTAAAAAGAGAAATAGTAATGTACTTTCCGCTATTTACAAGGTGACCCACTTGGGGTAGCTCTGTTTTCTTGGATGAACCCAACATGGGACCAGCAGTTTCCGTACCTCTGAATATGGGACAGTTTTTGTGTGCATTTGTCTCGCGACCAGTCGAAATGAGACGCAAGTCGCTGGGCTAGAACGGAAAAATCAGGCTTTGAATGTGATGAGGACGGTCCGATATCGAATTTTTTTTTATTGCCCCCCCTGGCTCTTTAAACTGCAGTATCTCTGGCTAGAACAAAGCTAGCTCAAAACTTTCTTCACCATCTGAAAGGGTATGAAATAAGCTGTCACGTGATACCAAAAACTCCATATGGTGAAAAATCGACATACGTCTCATTTTGACTGGCTGCGAGACATTTATGCAATTTTTTTTTTTAAACTACCGGTATTCAAATATTTTGAGGTTCAGTTTTCATCAAATTAAAAGAAAAATATAATTTCTAGAGAGATCTAATGTTTCTGTTCTTATTGTCAGCATCATGGCATCATCATAGCGATTGTCTTACTCTGAAGATGCAGTAGAAGCTGCTGTGAGTGCTGTGAAAGAAAAGAAACTGACCTTCAGGGAAGCTTCTAATTCTAAGCAGTACAATGTCCCCAAGAGAACTATTCAAAATGGGATTTGGGGGATTCCATTTATCCACACTGTAAATAAACCCTTTTCAATAGTCAATCTCTAACATGATCCTAGTAATAAAAATACACAAAAATTATTTAAATACAGAGTAACCTCAATAATTGAATTTTATTTCAAACTTTTAAATTAAAGACAATATTTAAAATTGAGAGCTATTTATTTTTAACTTATAAAATATTATAGTGCTGGTGGTGAATAGCCAGTTAATGGTCAGTATACAATGTTTCTATGAAAATGTGTGTCATCTGTTTGGGTGTGATGGATGATGTGTTTGTGGGTTGGGTTGAGTGTGGTGGGTGTTGTAAATGGTATCATGTGTCATGATGTGAACTGTACAAATGATGAGAAACTGGTTGGAAAGACTGTGGAAGAGATTTAGGCATTAATATGTGTGTGATTTTTGTAATGGTAAATAAATGTCAGTTGTCATTTTCATACCATTACCATTTGTTTTCGATTCTCTATAGTTTCATGTCAATTGTGTCTAGACTGTGTGTGTGTACCATGTGTTATGTGCACCACAGAAATGTTGTATACCATGTCAGTAGGTGTACCACATCAGTTAGTAGGTGTACCATATCAGTTGGTAGGTGTACCATACTGTACTTGTCATTCAATCTGTTATGAACAAAAACCCAAACCCTTTTAACTTTGAATGGTCTATCTAGACAAAACAAAGTGATGTAGATCTAGGATCTAGTAATACTGTTAAATGATTTATTAACTCATTGGGCTGAAAATTATAAGTGTCCCATATCGGGTTCCACACTGTCCCATTTGAGGGACCTGTCCCATATGGGATATCATTCAGATGGATCAAGGTAGACATGGTAATTTCATTGTAGCAAACATACAAATTTTCAGTTATGGGACACCCCAAACATGGGACAGGGGTATCTAACTGTCACACAGCACACTCACAAAGAAACCTAAGCAGTCATACTTGAAAGCTGGAATGATTTCTTTTCCATGAAGAGCTTAGTGTCCCATATGTGGTTCCTTGACTCTAGATTCTGAGTATCTATAGCACTGATAGTAGTGTTTTGACAGGACATCCTATTCTGTGATAACTTCTGCATCAGATCTAAAATTGTCTATTGAGTCTCTTCAAGATCAAGATCTAAATATGGTAGTTAGATCTCTTATCACGACCAGAAGCACCTTCTGAAATATGAGACAGTGGCAGTGCTTGACAGTTCTAGACCTAGAGATCTAGAATCTCGATGTAGGTGTTGAGTCTAGTCTAGATGTTGATGTCTAGATCTAGATGCGGAGACTAGATCTAGAAGCTAGTAAGATGATGTTTACGTTACACACGAGCACACAGACAATAAAACACAGCAACTAAATAGTATTCCTACCTTTCTGAAATCTTATCAGTCCATAACAGACGTTAATCCCCAGAAATGTGTTTGAATATCCTCAAAATCCAGACTTTTTCGTTGTCGAATTTTGTGCTGAACGGACGTAAACAAAACGAAAACGATTTGTTTATGTCACCTAAATCCGTTTTCTGAAGATTAAAAATCTAAAAATGACGTTTCTAGCCGAATCATATGTGCAATACCTTACTTCAAACTATTGTCAATCATAAAAATTGAGTACAGTTCATGCATTATCTAAACAGAGCTGTAAATTGGTAGTTTTCCGATCACTTTCTTATCCACTATGGCGGCCATAATATTGAACATTTCAGGGGTTTACACAGACGGTTAGCACGGTCTATCTCGCGAGAAGCAAAACTATTATTTACTTTTCTTACTTATTCTTCTCCTTTACTGTCAAAACTATATTTTGTTTTCACTTGTTACTCTTTCTTAACTAAAAAAAATAAAAATAATATTAATCTGGAATTATTAAGATACTTCCGTACACAGTTTCGTCTTTACGCATGCGCGAGGCTAATAATGTCACATATCAATGTCCGATGTATTGCTAATAGATCTGTAGTAAACGTTTTAAACGTTTTTCTTTCCGGCAGTAGCACCTGTTCATTGGTTCTACTAGCTTTCTAATATGCTTGATCCGTCTTCAAGTGAGGAAGAATCTGACAATGGCACAATTGAAGACGGAGATGAAAATTCAGATGTGCTTAGTCTGCCAAGCGCAGAGCAGAGAAGTTTGTCTGCTAGCGGAGATAACCTGAGTGTTGTTGGTGGACATTCTCGGTCTAATAGTATCAGACCATCTAGTCCAAGCCCATCATTAGTGAGTGATCGAGAGAAAATAGATGACTTCGATAAAAGTGAGCGAGAAGAGGAAGAGAGGAGGAGGCGTTTGCAACTGTATGTTTTCGTCATGCGTTGTATTGCATATCCATTCAATGCAAAACAACCGACTGATATGGCAAGAAGGCAAACGAAAGTGACTAAAGCACAACTACAAACCATAAAAGAGCGATTTCATGCGTTTTTGAATGGAGAAACACATATTGTTGCTGATGAAGCCTTCACAAATGCTGTGCAGAGCTATTATGAGGTCTTCTTGAAAAGTGACAGAGTTGCAAACATGGTGCGGAGTGGTGGTTGTTCTGCAAATGATTTTCGTGAAGTGTTTAAGAATAATATAGAGAAGAGAGTCAGAAGTTTACCTGAAATTGATGGTTTAAGTAAAGAAACTGTTCTTAGCTCATGGATGGCCAAATTCGATGCTATATATCGTGGGGATGAAGACCCACGGAAGCAGCCACAGAGGATATCCACGGCAGCATCAGAGCTAATCCTTAGCAAAGAACAGCTTTATGAGATGTTCCAGAATATTTTGAATGTCAAGAAATATGAGCATCAAATCCTCTACAATGCATGTCAGGTAATGTGTTCATTGTTTTGTTTCAACTTTATTAACTTGTCAAATTGATGTGAAATTTGCAAACATCTATTCATGGTTAATAGGTTTTCGCAAAATAACACATCAAATGATGAACTAAAATCATACATATATATATATAAAAGACTGTAATAGGTAATACAGTCCATCTCAGGTGGCTCAAAGAGGGCTTTTTTTTTTTTTTTTTTTTAAAGAATCAGAGTAACGAAAAAAAAGGAAAGGAACAAAGATTTAGACTTCAGTAATAGTTAAGACAGTTTAAAACTTAGGAATTGAGATTGTCAGCTTGGCTCAGAAATCTTCTTACTCTGTATTTGGGGAGGAAATTAACCCAAACATGGAGATCAGGAGATGGGTGGACAAATTTATGGCAGCAGAAAAAGATAAAAAATGTGTAGTTTTCGAGGTTAAGTCTTGTGATCTGCTATGAAACATTTGAAATCAGTCTCATAAAGACTTCAAGGTGTATTTTAATTAGGATGCTGATGCTATCCTTGTGAACTATTGCAGATGGAGTGGGATATTAGACAAACAGCAGAAATACAAAAGCAATAAGAAATGATCAATAAATGAAGATGTTCAGAAATGAACTCTCATGCCCTTTTATTTTTTTTTTTTTTTAATTTTCAATGAAAATAAATAAATACTGTTGCTTGCTACTGCCAATAGCTTTGCTGGTATGAGGGTATGAAACCTAAATGTGTGCACATTGGCTCAATGAAGTGTAAGAATTCAGAACTTACTGGAGTGAAGTTATGATGAATGAAAAAAATTCTGTTTGGTATTATGGTCGTAGTGCATGAACACAGGAATCACAGCTGTTTAGTTTTAATCTTTGTATTTGTTTGACAGTCTAGCATCTGTTTTGTATTGCTCGAATCCAACGTGCATCTGTCGGAAACAAGACCTTGGAATGATTTCTTTAAAACGTTTGAAATCATTTTTTTAATTTATTTGTGAGTCAGGATCACAAATCTCAAATTATGTTGCATATTTTGAAGATTTTTAAATCACTAGAATTTGCAACATTTCATCTTTAATTTTATATTTTATAACATCGATCAAATCTGTAAAGTTACATGCTATTGAAAACATCTTACCTTCCCAGTCTGCTTCTGAGAAAATTGCCTTTAAAGATGGCAGTGTGTTTCTTTACCTTCAGCTTGAGGATCACATTTTTTATTCTCTAGCAACAGGTTTAGAATTAACACTTGAAATTGAAATTTGGCATGGTTATAAAATAAAATAGTGACTGATAAAATCAATCTGTGCAACTATAGCTGATGAGATCGGCAGAGAACAGGGGAATGTGAACACATTTCATGGTTTATTTCGACAGACATTGTTCGATCTATATCATACCTCCTTGCTTTTAATGATTAAAATGATATATTTAGCGATATCAGTTTGTTAAAAATCAGGTTCTTCATACTTTTTTTTAATGTATTTGATTAGTTTTTAGCTTTTTTCAATGTACGGGTATTTCAATGACAGATTGCCTGGTAGACAACCGTCTTAGTTTCTACGACATTTTTATAAAATGATATATTCAGGCGCATTTTCAAAGACTCAGCGTTATATATTATGACATACCAGCATGGCTAAACTGTGGTATTTCATCAAAACTCAGCATGACCAAAATTTTGACTTTTCACTTCGGAATACAAATGCGATTTTTTTCTATTCAGGTAGTTGTGACTTATGTTGAGGTTCTTTGTGCTGTCTCACATATGTCTTGAGTAATAGTCACAGATATCAGAATACGTTTAAAAAAATACTGAACAAGGAGTTACCATTTATTTAGAAACATAATTACAAATAAACATCTCACTTACGAAGGTCAGTTTCTTGAAAATCTGTCCAGTTAAGTAACTTGGATTGTTTGCTAATGGCTAAAAGCTATGCTAGGCTTAGAACAGAAAAAAAAAAGATGTGTACACTTCAGGATCTTTTTTCATATGCATCAATGTTTTAAACAAACTGCTGCCCTGCCAAGGTCAAGTACACTAGAAATAGAAAAGGATCGCCAATGAACTTGTGACAGTTTTAATACAAAAATGGCTGGACATTTAGTCACAGCAATTTTCTCAAAAGTGATACATTTAATATCTTCAACATTCTTTAGAAAGTAAATATGAAAGACTCAGAATAAATGAAATTCACTACAAGTTATGTTACATCCATAATACAAACACAGAAATGATGTCCAAAAATATTGCATTCATTATTGTGAAATTGAGATCAATGGCTGTAACTTCACATAAAAGATTAAAATGTTTCGAGGAAATTCTTATTGCTGTATGAAATGGGCATGGAGTCAGTCTTTTTTCGTTATCATACATAAAATTATACAATCAAATAATGAAGAAAAGTTTCGATGCTCATGAGGGAAAAAATGACATCTTTATCAACTGTGTTCAAGACCTTAGCGCAAAATTTCAGTTGCTCAGGTCCCAGTGGACGCAGATATTGGTTGTAAACCTGTAGTATATAAAATTGGCATTTTCATAATTCTGATCTGAAAAGAAGATCACATTGTAAGTGGGTTTTACAAGTAATTGGAACGTTGCTTAATTTTTTGTCTGTTGTTATATATTGTGGATGAATTAACGAGCAGTTGAGAGATTTCAATCACTACTGCTATAATACTTCGGGACTGCCAGTGGCACAATAGTAATCTTTGTATATGTTAGGTCAAAGAAATTATTCAAGAGACTTCTTGAATAAAAGCTAGATCTAATTGTTGGGTTAGATTTTTATAAATAATGGCCCATCAGCACACAGTAACTGATCATTTAGGTCTAGAATGATGTGTGTGCACTATGCTTTTATAATTGATGTGAAAATCATTCAATGTAGCAGTGTCCTGATGAAGTTTTTGGAAGTTTAGTTAGCTTTAGGTAGCTGGCTAATTCAAATATTTTCACATCTCAGCAGTAATGGGCAAATTTCACAGTTCTCTCCACCCACACAAATTCAGTAACATAGTAGCAATACTTTTGTATAAACTCACTGAAAGTATTAGACTGCTCATTCCCAGCTGTGTATTATTCACTGTATATAGAACAATGCAGAATTTGCCTTCACCGGTTGATACTTTGATAGTCACTAATTACCTGGGTTGGAACATAATCCTGCAAAGGGACCTTAGTCAATGTTCGTATGAAACAGCTTTCTTGTGAATATTTCTAAACATAAATTTGTTATTGAATTCAATCTGTAGAGTGGGTGGGTGACAGATGTTGATCAATATTTCATCTAGGACCTGTGCCAATATATAAATTTACAAACTTCTGCTGTGAGACTGCTGAAGGAAATTAAGAAGGGGAAACTGTTAAGTTCCATATTATTGATATCACAGTAAAGATGGATGAGAGTTGGAATGTTATTCACTAATGGGGATAGCAGCAACGAATAACATACAAAAATCTTCCCTTTTTATAGTTTGCAGAATATGTGGGGGGGGGGGGGGGGGTGGGATTGTTCATATAATATTTATATGTGACTCATCACGACACCGGGCGGTTTTGAGCAAATGGGGTCAAGAGGGGGTCAGATGGTCGAATTTTGTATTTTTGCACAAACTTATTCTATAAGCATTATTGCATCATGTAAATATATCAAAACATGGAATTAAATTAGAAAACTAGATAAAAATGTAGGGTCCGTTGCTAAGGAGATATATACGCCAAACTTTGAAAGTGAATTTCTCAGAATTTTTATTTCTTTCGACAACCGTGTGCAATAGCTTTAGATGCTCATAACTCCGTCAAATGATGTCATTGAGCAATGAAACTTGTGTCAAAGAATAGCTGAGAGATCATTCTTTCACACTGTGTCAATAACTCAGTTTGCCCAGAATGTCCCTTGTGGACCGAACCGTCATGATGCATCACATATATTTGTTTTAAGGACACTTTTAGTCAGAAAAATTAACAATAACAGAATTATCTGTGTCATCTGTGTCTAGCAGTGGAAACTATAGTGCAAGTTACAAAATTAACCTTTCATGTGATAGTGTGTTGTTCAGTGCATATTGCAAAATGCAGTTATTCAGCCCATGATAAAAAAAAATCGTAATCAGAAACTTGAATTATTTTCAAATATGTATGTTGATGTTTTTTGTTTTTTTTAAATTTGGGAGTACATTTTCTGAATGCAGTTTATTTTATTCATTTTTTTTTTTTAAAATATAAGCACAGTTTTGAAATATGTGTTGATTTTAGCTGATATGGTAGTATTTGTTTCTGTAAACAAACTTGTAATTGTTTAGAAGGACAGTGTAGTATAATTTTTAAAAAGTATTTTTTGATATGTGTTCTTTTTTTTCTTAAAGCATATTCAGCTAGCCTCCCACTCCCCGATGACAAACACAGCGTTAATAATAAGTGCTGGGTGATAAAGCTGTAAATTCATAGAGCGTTTTAACTTCATAAGCTGTAGAAGTGGTGATGATGTTTTTAAGATTCATTTTGATGAAAATATCTTTATTATATAATAAATTGTAGCAAGGACTGACATGATTTTCATTTTTAAGTCTTCCAAGTTACAGTGAGAGAAGAGATTTTTAAGATATAACTATTTCATGTTTGTTCGTGATCTATTTACATATATTATAGCTGTAATATAGTTGTAAAAGGAGGCCTTTTTGCAACAGTTTTCAAGGCATAATCATCTGCAAATATTCATATTCCATATATCATGAAAACTACTGTGTGTCAGTGAGGACATAGATGCAGCAGGTTCTATGGTCTAGTTGGAAGTTCTTTTAATAGTAAACGATGCCTACTAGTGCTCAATGAGCTCAAACATTTGTAATTGTTTTGGACCATAGCACTAGCAGGGTCCCAGGGGTATGGGGAAGAATGAATGAGAAGAGATGATTGTGTTGGTAACAGTTTCCCCCCACTGTTATTGATTATCTTAGGGGCAAGCTTTGCTGTATGGCAGCTTTCCTTCCCTATCGATTGTGCTCCTCTCAAGTGGCTTCTCCCCAGGACTGTTATTATTCTCCCTATTCTGAACCCTCCACTGGCCCATTGATCATTTGTATTCATGGGTGAACGGAATGCTATATTTGGTCTCTTCCTTGGTCATGTCAAATATTTAGAGAAATGTGTTGGAGATATTCCATCCATTGTTCACACAAGATGCATACACCACATTTTGTATTTACCAGTCTTTCTATAAAAACTTCTTTGACATCAAGGGCATGCCTGCATGGAGATAGTATTTCTCGTGCTGCCTACACAACAGTAAACATGCATATGTCGATAGCCTCGAAATATTTAAAAGAATTTATTTTGTCATCAGTCAGGTTCGTTAATCAGTTGACATACCAAGCAAAATATCTTCCAAGAATTGTTTTTGCCGAAGGCAATATCAATACATATGTAATATCTGCAAGCCCTCCATCTATAGCAATACTATAGATAACTTTATCAGCTACATGAACAAAGACAGAGAAGGAGAGTGCATTACATGTCATGTTCTAAAGGAAAAAAAAAAATGAGAACTGAATCACTGGAATTTTCCAGATCAGGGATGAGGAAAGGGTGGGAAGAGAAGAAGAAGATGGAGCAAAAGGAGACATCACAGATAAGAGCAAAAGATGAAAAATATGGCAATCTTTATCGGATTCAATTATCTAATTGCATTTCCTCATTAATGATTTTTGGTAGCTTTCTTAAGGCCATAGAAGCTTCTGAAATCTTTGAAGCTAGTTTTTGTTTCATGTTTATGACTGGAAGTCCCAAAATCCATATAGTTACTGCACATTATGATGTACACATTATTTTTGTCATACCGGAGTTGCTTTAGCTCACTTTTCCTTCTTCCATTTGATCTTCTCCTTACTGAAACAGGGCGAAAAAAAAGAAAGAATAATCAGATGTTTGTTTAGCAGTGGAAAATTTAGTAAGAAGTCTCATCAATGCAAATACAGTTTAGAGGCTTAGGTGCTAGTTTTAAATTGTCTGCTTCCTCCTCTCAGATTCTTCCATTTACCTTCCTTTATGTTCTGACTTACCCCTCCTCCCCTTCCCATTCTCATCTCACACACTTACCACCACCATCACACACACATTCAGACACACACCATCACCATCCATTTCTTTACTATCTCTTCTGGGAAAAAAAGAAGAGGGATGGGGGGGGGGGGGGGGAGGGGAACCCAGATACAGGTTGATAGGCTTTTAGTGGCATATTGCATTAGCAGCATCATTTTGTGTAGCATCAGAAAGGAGAAGAGGTAAGAAGAGAATAATCCCACATGGAAGTCTTTTTATGCATGAATTTCCTGGAGCTGTATGTTACCAGGGCATTTATGGCTAGTTCTGGAATGTAGTTCAGAGATGCACAGGTGGCCAAAAGAGAGGGGGAAAAAAAAGAAAAAATAATAATAGCATAGTGCTAAATGTAGAAAAAATTTGTTGAGTATAAGAATAATATCATTATTTGGAATGCAAATCACATATGGTTTTAAGAATAAGTGTTTAACCCTTAAAGGACCACTCACGTATATTTCCCCCGCAGGTCACACTATGCAGAGTCCCGATCGTGTATATTTCCCTCGCCAGACCATGCTTTGTTTAACTTGGTTTCGAAACTAAGGAAGTGGAAGTAGAGCAGTTTATGTTATATACATTTGTTTCTGACATGACCTAAAATTAAGGAATTTTCCAAAACATGGCCAGTCGTGAGGGAATAGTAGTGCTCAACATGGCCGGTCCTATAAGGGTTAAAAATTCTTATAACCAGAGACATAAAAAGAGAGCAAAAGAGAGAGAGAGAGAGAAAAAAAAAAGAAACAAAGTTCATTCTTAATTTTACTAAGAGATATTTAATAAACCTGAGAAATCAGCCATAGAAATAAATTAAGTGCTACAAACTTTAAACTTGCTTCTTGTAATGTTAATGAACTTGCTTCTTGTAAAATTAATGAAGACAAAGACAGGCTTTGAAGTTCATTCTGAAGTAGTATTGTAATGAATATATATGTTGACACATGAATAACAGTTCAGAAAAAAAACCGCATGTGTACACACAGGAGAATGGAGACCCTATCTAAACACTCATGACCTGTTAAAAACAGCTAAAAAGCAAAATGGATTTAGTTATATGTATAACTAAAACAATAAAAAGGCTAATTGTAAACACTAGTTAGGATAGTGATGCTCTAAAGCAACAACCAATCTCTGGAGGGATCAAATAACATCAGCAACATAACAATAGCAATTTAATCAAAACATGTACAAAGTCATATTTACACAATATTTATGGATATTTCACCAACACACTAAAGTAACACCTACACCCAGAAAGAATTTAGTGAACACAGATCGTTATCTAGAATAATGCAACACAAAACAGAGACTTGTATGTGAATTATCAATTCAGATTGATATTTTCATGAATATTAACATTTCCTGCATCCTAGGTATCACTGGAACTATACATGTATATGAGCTGTATGTGTATATGGGCTATATGTATACAAAAGTAAGTGGGACTGATTCATGTATCACAGTGTCAGTGTAAAGTAGGATGAAGGCAAGAAGGTTTGTGAAAAAGTTATGCATAGATCTGGGGTTGAAGTAGACCATCAAAAAGCAGTTGCATAGCTTTACATTTTGCTTAGTTCTACAGCTGGGTAGAACCCAAGACATTGCTTTCCTCTCCCATAATCATATGAAATGTTGGTGATGGTCGTTTGATCTTAAGAGTGAACATGAATCAACATGTATCAGTGTTTTCATGCAGTATACTAAGTTATATGTTGTGACCCATGTGAGACCATGTCATTTTGCCATTATTTGAGGATTGGCCCTATTGTTAAGAGGTATTGTAGTATTGATACATAAATTTGCAGCAAATCATGATGTTTATTTTACATATATTTTTATGATAGCAATTTAAGAGTTTTGTTTCTATGTTGTAATTTCTTTTTATTATTTTTGCTTTTTCAGTTGGACAATGCAGATGAACAAGCAGCCCAAGTCAGAAGAGAACTAGATGGAAGACTACATAATGTAGAAATGATGGCCAGAGTAGGTATCCTTTTCAATTCAATCCCCATATCAAAACTTTAGGTATTACATTGTACATTTTGAATTTATTTTGAAAAATATTGAGTACACGTAAATTTGTGAGGAATGTTTCATTTACAATTTTAATGACAATAATGAAAATTGCTCTGTGGGTCAGTAATAATGATGAGCTGACTTGAATTATGTGCTTGAATTAAAGGTTATGATTTCAGACTGGTTAGCAAAGTTCAAAAAAAAAAAAAATTGTTAATTAGCTGCATTCATGTAATTCTATACTTCGACCAGTTGCATCACTCATAAAAGTGAAGAGATCTGAACATGCAAGTGTGTCGCAGTAGTGAACATTGTCCAGCATCTGTCACCACAGAAATCACAGGGATTGAAAAGAAGGAGTAACAAAATTGTTATTTATAGACAAAGGAAATTGTCTATGACTCTGATAGTTGTTTTGTCATTTGATGATATAATTATTTTGATTTTCTCAAACCAGACACGGCGTCATCCAAAGTTTGTTGTGAAGGAAATGGAAAGCATGTATCTAGAAGAACTCAAGTCTTCCATCAATATTTTGAAGTCCAATCTAGAGAGCCTGCCTGTCTCCAAAGGAGGAACAGATTCCAAGTACTCCTTGCAAAAACTAAAGAGATACAACAGGTATGGTGAACTATAAGAATGAAAAGCTATTGGTTTTATCTCATTTTCAAGTTTAAAAATGTTATCACCTTAAACAAGCAAATTTAAAAGGTAAATTTTATGTGAATAAGTCATAAAAATGTTCTGTTTTGATGGCGCATAGAAAATTTCAGTTTGTTACTTTAGCCATCACTTTTCAACAGCACTTGGATATTGCACTAGAAAGAGATACTTTTTAGACCAGAACTATTTTCATGTGTCAAATTATTCAAGCTAGATGATATACTCTTGTCACAGTGCAATACATGCATATGATCATGATTTCCACAAGATTTCATTCTTATTCATATCTTCTTCTTCTTTCTTTTTTTTTTTTTTAACTTGTATATATATAGCCTCCCCAACTAATATTTTTTATCCTGAATTGTTTAGTTTTCTTCTTCAGGCGTATATGGGGGCTTGTCTGTTAGTTTTCTCTTTCACATTCTGCTTTGCCTTCACTTTCTCAAACTTCAAATGCAGTTTATGATTATGTACTTGGAATAGGGATGGCCTATTGTATTGTTTACTTCTTCTTCTTTTTTTTTATTGACTTTTATTTTTTCCTTTATTTTTGAATCATACATTTAAATATACAATTTTTGACAGAAAGATAATTCTAATTTTTATTGATTTTGTCTGCCTACAAAATATCCTCAAGACCAAGCAGGTGTTTATAAAT
Source organism: Peronia peronii (assembly GCA_039654565.1). Taxonomy (NCBI): domain Eukaryota; kingdom Metazoa; phylum Mollusca; class Gastropoda; order Systellommatophora; family Onchidiidae; genus Peronia; species Peronia peronii. The sequence goes on along the minus strand of JBCEWB010000018.1, from coordinate 1,042,834 downwards.
ATTAAATATTATTCACCCTCAATGTTTCAATCAATATGTACCCTTTGTTCTTTTTTGTTAACCCTTCTCTGCCGAGCAGGCCTGCCGCCCAAACTTCTCCTACAAGGTATTCTCAGTAGAGACGGCAAATTTTGGTCTTACAAATTTGTTTCAAAGTTTTTATGAGTTATCCTTGTTTTGTGAACCTTATTCTTTCAGTGTCAGTTATTTTATTGTAAAAGTCGGTCCCCTATTACCCCCTCACCCTGCCCAATTTTTACCCCAAATTTATGGGCCAAGGTGCAGGATGCCTTTCTCAGAGATGATGTAGAGACTAGTAGTTCTAAATTAAGAAAAAAAATACATCTTTTGTGTTTGTTTCTTATTCCATAAAGTAGTTTTGTATGGTTTTTTTTTTAATTTTCACGGTGGCTGCTCCTAGTTTGGTTTGAGGTGAACTGTGCTTCTTAGCAATGTCAGCCATACATCTGTTGCATTTTTTTTTTTCCAACGTCTCTCTGATCAATTTCTCTATTGATCTACCGAGATATTAATACCATAAGTGTCAACATCCTTACGTTCAAGATATGCAAATAGCTCAATTTCTCTTGCTCCCTTTTCTTTTTTTTTCTTTTGCATTATTCATTTCAAAATTTTATGAGGAAATTCTTTTTTGATTCTGCATGTCTGTGTATATAAACGTTTAAAAATGCACCTAATAGTTGTTGTTTCCAGGATACTTATTCAGTGTTTAGGAATGATTGACTGGGCACGCAGTTTGTTGAATATCGAAATGGAAATATCAGAGGACCTTTAAATTTGATACATAACTGCATAGCTGTTTTTTTTTTGTTTTTTTTTATACGGAGGAGGAATAGAGTTATAGGTAGTTCATTAAAATTCTTACATTGTGATTATTTTCCTTATTTTTCTTATTACTCAAAGGCAGTTGAATGAGATAGTTTCAGTGTCCCTCAACTTGATTGCTATGGGCAATTCCTTAGTCACACATGGGTTTACTGGCTGCAAGTAAGTGGTAGACTGCCTAACAAAAATTAACATTAACTGTCAGTGAAGGGCCTATGTTTAAAAAAAAAAAACAGAACAACACATACACACTCTCTTGTCAACCAATGACTTGCTATCAATGAAAAAAAAAATCAAACTTGATACACAAGTTGTCTGCTAGTGGTACATATGTATGATGACTTGATCATGTACTGTTCAAATGATGAGCAGTCATTATAGATCTTGTCATTTGAGATTGAAATATGGGAAGTTTTTTTTGCAAGCGCCATGAATGACATGTTTTATAGTGGAACTTTGTTTTAGACAACATCCTTCAATTTTTCTCGACTTTCTGTTTGTCCAGGTTCTTCAAATTATTGATAGGTAGTGGATTGTCCCAGGTATCAGTGACAGCAAGGGCTGGCTTTGCATGAGCAGTAAAAACTAACAAATATTTTTTTGAATAGGGCTGAAGTGCAGAAAAATGTTAAAGACTTTCTCCTTGATCACTAACTATCATTTCTGATATCTCATATCAGATTATCCAGAATATTATAGGTAGTCTATTGTCTCAAGTATCAGTGATAGCAAAAGCTGGCTTGCATGAGTAGTACTACTAAACATTAAAGCTGGAAAGATCGAAAAGTGTTAAAGAATTTATTCTTGATTACTAACTGTCACATCTGATATCTTGTATTTTTTTTTTTCCCACTTGGAATCAAAGGGCAAGTTTTAGGTGAAATGAACAAGCATGTTTTCCTTTTTCCCCCACAACATTTTTTTTCCTTCTCATTTTTCATGTGTTTTTTTTAAGCTCACTGTCCATTTTATCTTTATCTCAACAATCATTTAATCATTGTTAACATAGCTTTTGGGTTTTTGCTGTGCTCTGTCTGTGAGTGCTGTGAAAGCACTTTCATTGAGTTCCAGACAATAACAGTGTGCTTTTTGTTTTTAACTGATCATGTTGATTTAAAACAAATCAATTATTATGTGTTCTCTTTTTGATGTGTGTTATATGTGCCTTGAATCTTGTGACAGTGTATTCTACTGATATGCTGACTGCATCCCTGAACAAATTACGAAAATTATGTTCATGTGTTTTTTTTTTGTTTTTTTTTTTGAGGACATTAAAGAAATAAAACAAAATGAAATAACAAGTTAAATAAAAATATGAATGTCATTAAATTTTGACTTATTACAATAGGCAGTGTAGTAGGCTTTTTGATATTATCTTCATATATTATCATAGATTGTATGTGTATTTAGCTGTGAGTAGCACAGTTATCTAACACATTCTCTGGCAATATACTCCTCATCTTTTGGTTCAGCATATTATACTTTATTTACATATGCCATTTGCCTCTTCATGTTGAAAATGCTGCTCACAGATTAATTCTTATTATCATTGATTGATATATTGTTTTGGACACCACAATATAATTTAAAAATGAATTGTACATTTCACCAGAGGAAAATAAATTATATGTGGGATGGAGGGATGATCCAAATGCAATTAACAAACTATTTGATCTGGATAAATTTAAATTTGTATGTTTAATTTGACATGTGAAAATTATTGGAAAGCTGTTGTTAAAAATAGTTGTTAATGTTTTTGTTATGGAAGTAGCACCATGTTAGATTTTGATTCCTGAAGAAATACTTAATTTCAAAAGCAAGTGATGTCACTAATTTTCTGTGAATTTGTTTTAAATTTGATATAAATGTGTCTGAACAAACAAATATTATAGATATATTAGTTTAGCTCCCAATTGCCTTTGTTTCATAAATTTTGAGAAATTATAGATCTGTGCAACCAGATTGCATTTTCTTTCAGTTTTTCACAAAATAGACTGAGTTTCTCAAGACTACAGAACAAATCTACAGTGTTTCAAGCTCACATTTGTGAGGCATTCAGCGAAAACTGGGCACATGTCACTGGCATTCATTTCGAGTAATGATGAAAAAACCAAGATCAGGTCTACATCTAGGCCTATTGAAATTTGGCACCAGAGTGTTCCTTAAACATTTTCCTTGAATTCAACAGCCAAATGTATTTTTAAAAGGGTTTTTTGAAGCTACTTTATCAAAAATTTATCACGAAAATCCAGGTTATATAACAGTTTACTTTTGCCTGTTTTACTAGGTCACCACATTCCTGTACTACACACTAACCCCCATGTATTGCATACCAGAATGAAGGGTATAAACAAGGCTGTCCACTGATGAGTAGTTTGCATGAATACATTTGTTTACATTCGAAGTTTTCAAACCAGGAGTAGTGGGCATGGACTTGGTGTTCATGATTTCAGTGCCTTCTTGTTATCACAAATTCTCCTGACCATTACTGCTGTCCTATTCCACCTTGCTTGTTTAAACCCATGTACATTGAAAAAAAAAAATGTTGTTAATTTCTGTTTAACTATTTGAAGATTTATTTATGTTGGAAATATTTTAAAATAAATAATCTCAAGGCGTTGTGAAGTTGCTAAACCATTTGCTCACAAAAAAAATGGCGTATGAAGGCCCAGCTGCTTCAATACAACCTGAGTGTCAACAGATTACCTTTCTATTAAATGAAACCAGGAGATGTAATATTATTGACACAGTAGGAGAGAGCGAGCTAAAGGAACTTGTGAATGAATTTTTCACTGGAGGTAGCTCCAACACTGACGCGAATCCAATGGAGACGATCCGATGAGCTTCTAGATCAAGATCTATATTCAAGTCAAAGGCACTTGAACTTAGATCGAGATCTAGACCTTCTAGTAGGAAATAAATTTGGGTAAAACCGATAGTGATGTAAATGCATCTTATTGTTTTATGTTTTTAATACTATAGATCTAGTTGCTAGATCTAGTTGACACCATTTGCTGCATATAATCTATCTAGATTTAGATGTAGATCCAATTTTAAAGTGCTCTGGAGAATCTAAATTGCTTTCATACTTAGGCCTATAGCCAACTATATAATACTGTGGAATCTTTGAAAACTATTTTTAACAAGGAATCTGTCATGTAACATGTTTGTTGTTCATTTGTGATAATTACACAGCTATTTTGACTTGGTATGAGTTGAATATGCGATGTTTGTGTGAAGATGTATGTCAAAATGTGCAAAAAATAAACGTGAAAACTTTATGTGCGTTTTTTTCCATTTTCATAGTATTGTGGTTCCCCGTCATTAAAATTCAGTATCTCAGCATCTAATGATGAGAAATATATAGGGTTTCATTTTGAACTAATAACTGAAAACTGAAAATTTTGACCATGTGCCCTGTTTTCGCTGAACGCCTCACATTTTACAAACAAGAAAATCACAGGAGTTGTTTAGAAAATGTTTGCACAAGAAGTTTTTGTATTTTTCTTGAATGACTTTGGTTATGGCAATCATATAAGTCCCAGCCAGCTTCAGGATTGTTATGATGTTTGTGTTGTAAATAAATTACTCAGATGGCTGTAGAGACTGCGGTGTCAGTGTCAAACTTTAACTGTAATGAGTTGCCTATAGGAAACAGACAATCTCTCAGTGATTTAGTGAATGTAATTGTAATATTGTAACAATTTTTTAAAATGTTTTCAGTATTATGAATACAAAGGCTGTTTGCAACAACGTGTAGTTTTAAAAATGATTATGATACATGACAAGAAAGTTTACTAAAATAAAAGTAAAGAAAAATCTGCAAATTGAAAAAAAAGAAAATTGATTGTCAGGTATTTATTCTCAGCTTCTTGTCTTGAGGATAAATGACAAATAATTAGCCCAAAACTGCTAAATTGTTTTGTGTGTCTTAAAAGTATGGGCTGTCTTTTGTTTGTGTTCCATTTTTCCCTCACAATATAACTTTTGTATTGTTTTTATGACCAACATAGATCCCAGAACATGCCAACTTAATGCAGGCTAAAGAAACCCTAATAATTTTGGGAGCAGGGATAACATGCTTTCACAGCAGAGATACATATTACTTCTTTGACTGGTTTGAAATTGTCTTTAAAGTTACTGTTTACAATAATTTTTGGAATGTCAAGGAGTTTTTATTATGTGTGAGGCATATATCCTCATGAATACATATATATACATTTTTGATAAACATGATCATAATTCTGACTTGAACCATTTTCTGAACAATTTTCTGTTCCACTTGAAATAAATATCTCACAAATGAATACCGTTGAAGTGATTTTTTTTTTTTTTAATATAAATAATTTGCATATGCCAAAAATAGTTCTTCAAGAGTAACTTTTTTTTCAGTCAAATATATCCTTAGCTTGCATGTGTGCATGCCTTCACTGCCATAGTCATAGGCTGCTTAGATTTATTGATCTCCATGTATACTTGAAAGTCAGCAAAGTAAGATGGAAAGATTGGTCTTTGGAAAGAGAATCTATTCATTATGAAATTGATTTTGAAAGTCAGGGGACTCTGTTCATTTTATTATCTATCATACAGACTTCTGGTTTTACCAGCATTCACAATATTTACCAAATCTTAGATTCATCTCAGGAATGTTTTTTAGTAAAGTAACTTTGTAAGCAAAATAGCCAAAATAGTTCCAGAAAATGATTTCAAATTTAGTCTGTTGGATTGTGTATTAAATAAAAAAAAGGTAAGAATAGGAAGTAGCAGTTCTTTATCAAATTTGACAGAAATGTAAAACAAGTCATTCACATATAATATTGACAGTATAACCAAAGAAGATTGTTTCTTTGTCCAGTCACTTCCAGGGCCATGAAACAGCTTGAACTTTTTGTTTTCTATTATTCAGTACCAGTCACTGTCTGTAAGATGCAGCATGCTGTAGATTTTTTGCTGATTTTGTTTTTGTTTGTTTGTTTTTGTGTGTATATGTTTGTTTGACTGCCACAGTTGTCATCTTAACACTTCATGACAATTGGGGAAGTAGTAGGAAATTTGATTTAACAAGTGAAATGATGGACATCATGGAACTGCTTATTTTTTTTTGTGGGCTTTGCAGACATATGTGGCAAAAATATGCTAAAGTTGGAATCCCAGGCCAAACAGATTTGCTGTATTTAGTATGTAACCAAAGAAACCGTAGGCATCATAACCATTAAGAGAGAAAATTGTCAAATATGGCATGGGCATAAATTTTTTTTCAAAATGTCTGGAATGAAATAATGATGTGTATAATTGGATCTAAATTGTAAAAAAAAAAAAAAAAAGATCCAAGATAAGAAGAAAGAAACTAAACTTATGTTGAATAAAAGAATATGTAATTATCTTGGATATCTTACAATCTATCTCTGTGGAACAGTTTGTGTATCATTATAACTGATTAACTGATTTCTCTGAGTGGAAAGGCAAATCACAATATGGGTATCATTAAATCACTTTCACATGTCTGTGGAATGGATAATAAATTCAAAAAATAATACAAAGAAAAAAAAATGCCAGTGAGGAGTAGAACCCAGTATTTGGATTGTTAAAAAGAATTAAATATACAGCGATGCTTTGTGAGTGGAGTAGACAATGAAAATAACTCTTGCAAGTAACAGATGAGCTGAAAATGGTTCATTTCTGCATATGGATAAACAACACTTAGAACTGAACAGTACTTCCATAGAAGGCTGTGAAAATGTTTTTGAAGCAGCATGTTCACTTCAGTGAGCTGTTGGTTTTATACTGAGATGAAAGGCTTCACATTTTTGTAGTATGGTAATATCAAACTGTCCCATAAATAAAGAAAAATTCTGAAGGTCTTTTGACTTACAGAAACATTGAAGTCTCTGATGCTTTGTTTTGGATTTTAAAAAATACTGTTGTAAGTGTTAGGTGTAAGTGGAGGTAGGCAAACTGTAATAATTTTGTATAATAATTTTATACCATGGGCCTACTTATTATTAAGAGGTATGAAAACTGTTTACAAACCTTGTAAGATGCTAACATTGACAGTTGGATAAGGCTCTTACTGTGGGAAACGCTAACTTTTTAGCTATTACAAAGTTAAGACAGTGTACCTCTAGTTGGCCCACTTCATGCATAGATCTGTATTGATTCACCAAAGTTGTGTTTGCTTTGAGCTCAAAGCTGGTGATGATTGACATTTTAATGTTTAACTAAAGTAGAAACGGAAATAAAGAAATGAATGTCAAGTCATTAGTATAATAAGTTTCAAGAAATATCAGAATCCAAAAGAGTATTTCTCATCTTTGTCCTTATTAGATCTTTAAAAGTCAAAGTGATCATATTTTGATTCCTACAAATCACTGAAAGATATTTTTTTTTCCCAGGGCGCAGCATTCCTCCCTCTCCAAATTGGATATCAATGAAGACAACGACCCTGGTCTTTCCAAGATGGATGTTGTTCTAACATTTACCCTGGAGGTCAGTTGACCATCAAAAATACTTATTAGCCATGGACAATATATATTCAATAGTGGAAGTGTTAGATGGTTTATCTCTTTATGCATTACTAGAAAACTTCCAAGCAAAACAAAAAAAGTGACTGTTATGCAGATATCATTGATTGCTAGTATCTGAAAAAAATCTTTTTTTTTTTTTGGAAACGACCAAAATCAGCTTCACATGTTTCTCAGCTGTTCACATCCTGTAGGGTAAAGACTAAGAAGCATAAAAATTCCATGTTTGTTTTTTAATTCATCTGTCAGATAATATTTAATTTATAGAATCTGTTTATGTTATGATTATCTTTTGTTAATGATGTTAGCATAGAAATCATTCTTTAGTATTTGATTTTTCTGTTTGTTTGGGGTATCCCTTGCAGGTCCATGTAATTGAAGTGAAAGGTCTTAAGTCTTTGGCCCCCAACAAAATTGTATATTGTACAATGGAAGTTGAAGGAGGAGAGAAGTTACAGACTGACCAAGCTGAAGCCTCAAAACCACAGTAAGTTAGACTGTTGTGAGTTATGTACTTTTTCTCAAAACTGCTTGTATTTCTGGTTAATTTGCAAATTCCTTATCTTGGAAAGTTCTCAAAAACATCAGAGGAAGAGTATATTATAAAAGGCAATCAATGAGTATGGTGGAATCAGTTTCAGTAAGTTATCAGCATTTGTTCCCTTTTTTCCCCCCTTTTTCTCTTCCAACCATACAGGAAATTTGTTCATAATGTATTTGTGTGATGTTGTATATTTAGGCCCATAATGGTTGAATGCTCAATTTAATGTTTTGAAATACAATAAGATTCTCTTATGGGAATCAGAAGTATAATTGTTCATTTCTGATCTTCTCTCACATAGATGGGATACCCAGGGTGATTTCACCACCACACATCCTCTTCCAGTAGTGAAGGTAAAGCTTTACACTGAGAGTTCCGGGATGCTAAGCCTAGAGGACAAGGAATTGGGAAAGGTGACAAATGTGACATTTATTAAATGTATTAAATATAATATATTCGAGTACTGGTTCCCACTATTTTTTCCTACAGATAATAAAATACCTTATGGTTCATTGCATGTCATTTGGTTTGCAATTGAAGGTTTGGTTAACATGAGTACTCATTGAGTGATTTAAACGAATTTTCAGTTTCATAAAACTAGCTGTCTTTCAGTTCTTTGAGGAGCCCAGCCAAAGAGAAATTGGTGTCTAAAGAGGGTGATGAGTCATGAGATCAGACCAAGTGCTATACATAGTTTTGGAAACAATGATACTAGGCCTCTGTTTTGTTATAAGTTTGGGTTTTTTTATTTTTCAACATTTGTGGACATAATATCTCTCCAGGTTGTGATAAGGCCCACAGCAAACAGTTCGAGGACACCAGAATGGCATCATATGCATAAGGCCAAGAATTTTCCTGATGATCTACGCATCAAGATTGCTGTTAGAATGGATAAGCCACAGAACATGAAGCATTGTGGGTAAGCATATTGATTTGATATGTTGACTGAATATCAAGATGTTATGATTTGAAAGATATCTACAGAGCATAATTCTAGATGAATGCAGATTGTGGAAATTATACTTGAGCCTGGCTTCAGACTAGATAGGATCCTATCGAGTTTGAAGCTAGGCTCAAATACAATTAAAGTGTTTATCTCTATTGCACCCCAAAGGAAAAAAAACCCCATTGAATTCTATATTGTACCACTGTGGTCAAACTAATGACATGGAACACTGAAGTCTTGCCTAAGCCTTAGACACTGAAAATGAATATGTCAATCTCATGTTTTGAGGTGTATAGTAGATTGAGAATTACATGTGTGTCTGTTTTCAGGTATCTGTACGCACTGGGAAAAACAGTTTGGAAGAAATGGAAGAAAAGATACTTTGTTTTAGTCCAGGTGAGTAAGATGTTGTTTTGGCAACATATACCGCGTAGAAGGCCTGTTTAGCAGCTGAGGACATGGTAAAAGACAACTTTTCTTTGTATCTCATTTCAAGTCTATCAGAATGAACTGAAATATGGATCAATGATGCATTAAGAAAAATTCTTTTTATCAGATTACAGGGATTGAAATATATTGCGTGAGAAGTATTGCATTATTCAAGTACATTCTCAATTATTCATGCCCAAGATTTTGCTCTGCAGTCAGTAGCTTTGGAAACTAAGATAGTGTAATAGCAATGTGTGGGCTTGATGTTAAAATTAAAAAAAAAAATTGAATGGCAATAATGGAAATATTAATCTGTGTCATTTAGTCCTGACTTAGAGTAGATTTTGTTCATATTTGTCAAATTCCTGTGATTAAAGCATCAACCAGCATGTCCTGGGTTGCCTATTAATTTATCTCCATCATATCTTTTTTTTTTTTTTTCAACAGGTGTCCCAATATACATTTGCCATGTGCTCGTATAGAGAAAAGAAACCAGACCCAACTGAAATGATGCAGTTAGAGGGTTTCACTGTAGACTACTGTGAACCACTTCAAGGTATGTACATTATCATAAGATACCTATGACAAACTGGATGTATTACACTAGCTTTGTGTGATTGACAGTGGATGTTAAGAGTTCATCAGAGGGACTTAAGAATAATATGGGATGGGTAGCTTTTTGTATGAATGTAAATTAGTGACAGTCATTCCATATACATCACCATCTTATTTGGAGGCTCTGATGGATCATAGTATGTTTTTGTGCCTTTTACATTTCTCTGCCACAGCGCGACCTATGACGCGCTGACCTATTTTACCCTCAAAGCCACAATACGTTGACAATCGTGCCAGCTACCTTTCCAGGTAATAGTACTGCTTGGGACACTATACCCACAGTGCATGGCTCTGATAAAGGCTACGAAAGCTTAAGAAACTACATATAGAAGAATTGACACTGAAATCTATATTTTACCGTATTTTCCTTAAAGCCTCGCAAGCATTGCGAAATGACATAATTTGTAAACAGCATGCAAGCTTCTGGTTTTGGTGTTTCAGATTTGGATGGTGGCAGATACTTTTTCAACCTGGTAAAAGAAGGTGATAGTTTGAATTTTGCCACAGAGGATGAGTCGGAACGCACATTATGGGTGCAGGCTATTTATCGAGCTACTGGTCAAACTCACAAACCCGTGCCTCCAGTGGTACAAACCAACAAAATATCCAACACCCAAATCTCACGAATGCAAGGAGGTAAATTTCTTAAGACATGATTATACAATTGCTGTGCAGTAGTCGATAAAGTGTTCTGTAAGACATGTTGTGCTGTAGTGAATGTTAAAGCCCTAAATGTAATAGGTCACTATCTTTTTTCATTTGTTACAAAAGGCAGGAGAGAAAAAAAAAATAGTCACTTCATTTAATGAGATTTTTCCTTTACTGTGTGATAATCTATACTGCTCTCAGTGTTGGCATGATGGCTGTACCAGGGCTTAACCATATGCACAGTGGTTTATGTCAGAGATAACTACTTTTGAGCGTAAATGGAAGACCAACTAACTGCTGGCTTTGATGTGCCATCTCAGTTTCTTCATATTGTGTATCTGCTCTTCTAGACAATGGCTTTTCAATGAAAATCTGACATTAGATTGACCAATATAAGTTTACGTGTCACTTTTAGCTTTTCATGTTGTAGCATGTACATCCTTTCAATCTGAAACGGTAAGAAGCAAATAGATACTGGAGTAACTAATTTGGTCTTTATAATTTGTAATTAAATTCTGAGATTTTGACAAGATTTTGACAAAGGAAACAGCAACAATATATATATTGCTACCAGAGACATAGACATGGATTATAAGGATATTGATTCTAGTCATTGAGATCGCTTGAATTATGTAGTTGATATGTATAAAGAAATCATATTTATTTGGCCTTTGTATACAGTATCATTGAGATAATAAGAATGTTGTGCTTATTGAAAAGATGTATATGTATTCTTGCAAAGGCACTTATCTGTTTTCAGAATCATGTTTTCTTTATGACAAATCTTGCAACTTGTAGGATCACAGTGCATTTTTGTTTCTGACAAGTGAATCTTCATACTGACAGATAGACAAACAATAAAACAAACATAAGGAGGTGGAGAAAAAGAGAAACATCAGATATAGATAATTTAATGGTAACTGAAAATGTGGAGCAAGGGGTTCAGCATCAGTATGTATTACTGCCAGAGGTAAGCAAGAGGAAGTGAAGAGAAAACCCATAGGATAGTAATATAATAGATAACATGAGCAGTTTACTCTTCAGTTCAGAATCTTCTGTTTAAAGTCAGAAGTATGATATTAGAATGGTTTAGAGACACATTTTCACTTCAACCACTCATTTTCTCTGTGTCTGTGTGTTTCCTTTTGTGTTGGTGTGTCATAGTTTTGATGGTCTGCTTGAACATTTTCTTCTAGACAGCCAATCAGATAGTAAGAGTAAGTAATGGATGTAGATGACCCATACCCTACAAAATGGAAGTAGTTAGTTACCCTTTTTTTTTTTTTTTCACCTTTTGTTGAAAGAAAAATTTTAGCTTTACTGAGACAGGAAATATATAATACATTAATTAATTTTCTTTTTCTTTTTTTTTTTTTTTCACTACGGAGGAACCATAAGTTTTTGAATGCCCCCTCATTATCCTCTTTAGACTGGACGAATTTTATGTTTAGCAGCCTTTAACAAAAGTTCCACAGATCCTATGATATTAATCTATTTGAAATGCTGTCATTGTAAAAAGTGAGCTATAATTTCCTGTATTCTGATAGATGACCAATATGAAAGTATTGTTAAATATTGCAAATGACAAGTGAAGTATTTAAGGTCATTAGCATGGCTCTCAAACAACAATTTACTCCTAGTTCAGTGAATTATACTTGTTTTGTAGATCAATTAAATTTGATTTTCACTGCATTTATAGAATGATTTAAACATAGTTGAATGATTGGGAGGAGGAGGAGGGGAGGGGAAGGATGGGAGAGGAGTAGGAAATACCACAACATTCTAGATAAAACCTTGGTTGTGCCAGAATGCCTTTATGAGCTCCTTGTATCAGAAGTTGTTTCTAAATGCTAAGAGGAGTGAAACAACAAATGCCTTATTCTGTGCACCCTTTGCATTTCTGTATTTTGAAAATTTTGTTTCCCATACAGAAATAGAAGTGGTTAAATTTGCCCTTTAGATATAGTACATGCTCCTATCTTTTTTCTCATTCAGATTAGTTTTCATTTAGCTTTAATTTGAATTTGAAATGAAAAATCGGCACCATTTTTTTCTTTATTTTAGACTACACATATGCCCGTTTTTGTGCTTATTTTCATCCCAGTAGCATATTCTACCCTTCTGATTTCTTTGTTATGCTGTGGCAGTATCATTATACATAGTGAACATATTCAATTTTACAAGTAATAGATATCAATTTGACTCTCTCTATATGTTTAGAATTTCTTTCTTTTATATTAGCAGGGTACAAAATTGTGCCATAGCAGTTTGCATATTGGTGATTTAAATAATTTTTGAAACTGTGATCCTCCCAAAAAATAACTTTGACATGATACAATTTGTAACTTCAATAGAAAGCAGTCCAAGCTTGTCTGTGGAAAGACATGACCACTGAAATTAGTTCTAGAAATGTAATATCATCACAAAGATAATATTGTGGTATGAAGAGATGATAATTGTTTAACATCTATGACTTGTAGGGGGCGATTTATAGTCAGAACTAGACATTGTGTACGATGTCATTTTGAAGATAATTTACAGAAAACATTGTGCTTGTTATTCTTTGTTTTTTTCATTGTAAACACATAATAACAATAGGTTTCTTTATTATATCATACTCTTCAGACAGCTGGAATCAAAATCATGTTTTATCTGTTGTTTTTTAATTTTTAAAATGACAGAACTTTAGTTTTCTGTTAATTAAAAAATGGCATCTCAAAGTAAGCAGCTTTGAATATACAATTTATATTGCAGTTCATGATGAAATGAAAAAAAAATTCTTGTAATTTTACCATACATAATAATGATGTGTTTATTTTTGTGTTGTAGATGCGGATAGGGCAAGAAAACATGGGCTAGATGAGTTTGTTACAGCAAATCCGTGCAACTTTGAGCACCATGAACTTTTCAGTATACTGCAGACTCTTACATTGGACTATCGGCTAGGAGATGCATACACTTGTTTGGTGAGTTGGACTTGAAGTTATAAAAGGAATTGAAATATGAATGAAATGTATACAGATTTAAAATTATGATGAGAATTCAGTAGTATATGCTGTCATGTTTTACCAAGAAATGAGTAGAAGATCACTATTATGTGGATGGAAACATTCTCATCAATGATATTTCAAGATGGTATGAGCTTTTTCTTTTTTGAAAGAGAACAGATGGAAAGCAGCATAATCTTCAGCATGTATTTTTTTTTTATACGTCCCATTTCAGAAACATATCTGGGCCTTGAAAGACCTGAATGATTATGCCTGATTGATTATTCATATTGTCACTGTTTCATGATGAGTCATTTTCAGCACTTTTGAGATGTTGAGAAGAACAAAAAAATAGAGCATTGATGACATTTCCTTGGTCTTAACATCTTATCATAGGTCAAATAATAAATTTTGTTTGACATGGTATCACAGGGATGGTTCAGTCCAGGCCAGGTCTTTGTGTTGGATGAGTACTGTGCTCGCTATGGTGTGAGGGGTTGCCATAGGCACCTGTGTTACCTGAATGACTTGCTAGAGCGAGCAGAGAAAGGAATCCTCATTGACCCAACACTTATTCATTATAGTTTTGCCTTTTGTGCCTCACATGTTCATGGAAACAGGTAAGTGTTCTGTAGTTTGATTTTGTTAGCTGGTAATTACTTGTGTGGTATGAAGCAAATCCTGAGGAAAAGATTCACCTGTTCAAGAATGAAACTGATTTTTATGTAAATAAAAAAAATGAAAATGAAAATTTTAAAGAATAAATAAACATATGAACAAATGAATAAATGAATGAATGAATATGTAAGTAATTAAATAAATAAATAAACATTTTTTTTTTTTTAAATGAGCAATGACTGTACATATGTTTCTAGTGATCTAGAGGAACAGAATGCTTGATATTGATGGCAAATGTTTAGAACTTTGACAACACTGTTGAAATATTTTTGCAATATACAGTGGACCAAAAACGGCTAAACTGAAAACACAGCTCTACCGAAAGAAAAATTAATCCCCGTTTTTTTTTCTCTTTTACTCTTTGTTAATGGACTAGCGATAAACCAAAGTCAGCATTCGTGGGAACATGGCTGAACCGAAAACGGCGTCCTTGATTTTAGTGGAAGCCAGCAACCTATTCTTAATTAAGCACGCTTAGTTCTCTCATCGTCAGGCCTGAGGCCACCAGCAGGTGTCGAAGATGGAGAGGGATAGGGGACGGGGTAATTGCGTCAGTGAAGCAAATGTGCATTGTCTGTGGAATCCAAATTATGCGGTGTGCTGATGGGGCGAGCCGGTCAACGTCATCGAAGCATCATGATGCATGCTGCCTGATGTGGCATGATGTTACGGACTTTGTTTCCATCTTCTGACAACTTCCACCATATCAGTTTGAAAAAAAAAAAAAAAATATATATTTAAACCAAAATAATATGTCCGGTCCCTAAAATTTTGGTTTAACCCGGCGTATTCTACTGTATTTCAACTGAATAACTGCTGCTTTAGCTCTGTTCTTGCAAAATTTGTTGCCCCATGTAACAATCATGAAGAAAATCTACAGGATAGAATTTGATGTTGATGCCACAGAATTCTAACCCACAGACCTCTGAAAATTATCTGCATTCCTGAGAACTACTAAAATTCTTTTGCTAAGCAGATTTGCTGTTTGACCCTTTTAGAACTGCTATTTTCTGTTTATAGATAGGTTATGGAAACACCACTTTTGTAATATTTTTATCGACCCAGGAAATGCCAGATTCAGAGTATGATCATTGTGATCAATTATCAGTTGTATGAGACATGATTATGGAACCCCAACCTCCAATCTACCCCACAAAAAAAAAAAAAACGATGCAGACACAGAGGCAGTTATATTTATGTGTAGATGAACCTTCGTTTGCGTGAAATAGATTCTGCGCCCTTTATGGTTCATAAATTTGATACTGTATGTTATAATAATACAATTTACTATTATTATTATTATTATTATTATTATTATTATTATTATTATTACTGCTACTATTTACTATCATCCCTGTAAATGTGGAAATTATGAAAGATGTACATATGCAAAAATATCAGACTTCTGGTTTGTTGTTGCCAAGATCTGTTTTGTTATTTTACTATCTCTAGATACTGCTGGAAATAGGGCAATAGGTAAAAGTTGTATATTTTTAAAAGTCCAAATATTTTACATTAACCTACTATAAAAGATGAAGTCTTTTTCACCTAGGAAAGATTATTCAGACTTTACAGGACCCATGAGCACAAAAAGCTAAAGACCCACAGTTTTCTGACAGTTCTAGGATTAAGAGAAAGAAAATGTAGCCAATGAAATTTATAATGATGTAGTGCAACAAAAATATTAACAATATTGTGTGAAGCAAATCACAGCTGGAATGCTTTTTCTCTCTCCTGTAAAATTTGATGTTATAAGTATGCATAATTCATAGTTTTTCAGTTTTATTATGATAGTTCAGTTTGGTATTGTTTTGTCAACCCATTTGTGTGTTTTATTTTTATTCTAGGCCTGATGGAATAGGCACAGTGTTGCAAGCAGAGAGAACAACATTTGATGAGATCAAAGAAAGATTGAGAATCCTTTTGGAAAACCAAATAACTCACTTCAGGTACTTTATGCATACTGAATGATATAATATTACAGAGCTCTGAGCTTGACTTGATCGTTGGTAGCTTGATTCTCAAATCCTCTTAACCAAATTCTTCAGTCCAGTATAAGAGGTTAAGACAAGCATTGTATAGAAGGTATAAGACAAGCATTTGTAGAGAAGGAAAAAAATTACTTTTTCTCTTATTATTTGTATAAGTAACAGAAAATTATAAAAAATTCACGTGTTTGCAAATGTTTTTTTGTCATTGTAATCATTTTTTCATAATTATTTGCTTCACCTATTTTAAATAACGAGAGAAAACGTGATTTATTCCTCCTTTACAATGCTGGTCTTCCACCTCTTGTACTTGACAAAGGAAAACAACCTAGCTAGTTAAAAAAAAATGTCTAGTGCTGTAATGGAGACTTGAATTTGCTCATAATGCTACGGGACCATTAGGAAGGCAACAAAGTGATTCGATTTGAGTTTTTAAATCATTATTGTCTGACTTCCATCTTTTACCTAAAATCCAGCCACCTGATAAATTTTTTTGTCTCTGCGAGATCAAGCTATCTATAGAACATATATTTTTGGCTATCCCAAGTTGTTGATAATATATTGGCAATCCATAATGTTTTTAAAGCACAGTGACCTTTAAATGCATAAAATGAACACTACATACATATTTTTTCTCAAATGAACCTAATTTTTGCTATTTTAAGTCGTTAAATTTTTTTTTTCAGTCAGTTTTGTCCTGCCAAGGCTCTTGCATATATCGTGAACTCAGTGCTTTGTTGATCTATCTCCACTTTTGGGCTATTTGGAGATAAAGATGTGGTATGAAAGAGGGATAGTAAATCTATTATATAATGTAATTATTTTACCGATCACTTGCCCAAACAGGTAGATTTTGAAAATCATTTTGTCCCATCTCCTATGTGCAAAAACAGTTGCTAAACATAAAACATCAATTTTCTCAAAATGCGAAAAATGGAGATAGAACAACTGAGAACTGAGCTCACGATATGAGTCTAATTTGACTTTTAACTTGTAGAAAAATTTCAGCATATGTAGAAGCTGCTGTTTGCCTCTTGCCTTATGTTTTAAGTGCTTGTCTTTGTGCTTTGGCCTATGATCAGGTAAATCTCTTTCAAATCTCAAGTTTTTTCTTTCCCAGTTCCCAATTTTTTTCTTAATGACAAGTTTTGAGAGGAAGTATCAGAGTGAAGATTCCATGTTATCTGGATGCCATATTATTTCACCCTTATGAACAGAAGCCACATGGTACATTATATTACAAGGTGATGATTTTCTCACTCTTAAGAGATTGTACTCCTCAACTGATAATTTTATTTTTTATTGTTCTCGATAAAATTATGTCACATAAGCTTTCTCTGAAATACTTGATGTAAGGTACTGCTTTGTCTGTTTTTACATTTTTTATTATTTTTTTTTAAATTCAGGTACTGCTTTCCATTTGGACGACCTGAAGGAGCTTTGAAAGCAACTCTCTCACTGCTAGAAAGAGTAAATAATCTTGTTATGACATTTTCATAACTTCTGCAAGGTTGAATCTCACAAAAAAAAACAAAAAACAAACAAACAACACAAATAAGGAAAGTACAATCTTAGACTCCATAATGTCATTGATTATGAAGATGACAGTGGATGCAAGATTTTAATGACAGATTATGATGCAAATCTAAGCAGATAGAATGAATTTCAGTAATTAGATTAAGTTTGAATCTCTACAAACGTATAATATTTCTGGTAGCCTCAATGGTTGTATGTAAGAATATGAAATTTGAATGATAAAATATGACACAAATGTGAGAAAGCAACATGTTGTACATCAAAGCGAAGTTTAACAGAAATTCAAATAACTGGCTAACTAAATGTTTTGACAACTACCTCCTGCTTGCAGGTGTTAATGAAAGATATTGTGACCCCAGTCCCACCTGAGGAAGTCAGACAAGTGATCAAAAAGTGTCTGGAGAATGCCGCACTTGTCAACTACACTAGAATCTCAGAATATGCAAAGATTGAAGGTGAGCCAAATTTGCATGGGACTTGTTGATAGTGTACAAGAATGTTTTAGCCAAACAGGATAATGTTCTTTAAACAGTATTTGCCCTAAAATTAAATTGAGATTATTCAGGATCCAGCTCAGGAGGAAGAACAAAGAGACAAAAACATTTTTACATGTCCAACTATATAGCAAAAAAATTGTATTGCTCTTATTAGTTAGAGATATGTTGATCTTTATGGCAAATTTAACAGAGAATGCATTATTCACAATAGGCAGAGTGCAAGGAAAGATTCTGTGGTGGGAAAAATTTTCCTGAAATTTATTTGAGAAAGAAAAGTCATTTCTAAGTATTCTTTGACTAATAAGCATGAATAGTAATCTAAATGGGGCGAATTTGATCATTTGTCCATGCAATGTAAGATGTCTTTAGAAAGAATGGACATATTGTCATCAGTGCCATAGTTAATATTCATTAATTTAAATCTCAGGTTTTTTATGCTTAATTTTTTCTAAATTACACTGACGTCTATATCCCTGGTTGATTTTTCTACTCTTTCTGATCAATCCCTTTATGGCCACATTAATTTTTTAAATGCTGCTTGATTCTAGTTTCCAGTGCTCAGGATATCTGTTCATTTTATCCATTAATTCTCTGTGAGGGGAAATATTTATCAGCATAACAGGTTGTTCTTTTCTTTCAATTTCACAATATAGGCTTTCCTCTATCCCCCTGCATTTGTTAAATACTCACATAACCATCTCTTCTTCATCTTTGGCATACAGGCCGTAAGAAAGGTGATTTGAATGGAGTTTTTATATAAATGTTCTTTGATGTGTAGTTTTGAAGAGAAGTCTTTTAAATTTTTACCCTTGTTTTTACACAGCACTTTGCTTTCATATTTTTTAATTTTTTTTTTTCACACTCTGCAATTTAAATATTAGATTTTATTCTGTTTATGTAGATTTGTGTTTGCCATGCATTTTCAGCAATTGATTTTGGAGAAATGTTTGAGTTTTATTTCTCTCACATGAAAATGAAGACTACTGAAGTTTGCTACTTCATACTAAATGTGTCTCCTATTTTTATTGAAAATAATTTTTTTGAGACCTAACACCAATTGAACTATTATGATCTTTAATCGTCATCAAACTGAATAAAAAGGAATACACTTTCTCATATTCAGATTTTCATTTTTTTTTACATACAAAAGTTTTGAAGTTCGAATTCCAGAAAAGATGCATTTTAAGTCTTTACAAGAGCTGGATTTGTATATTTGAATCACTGGTATCTTTGTTGATAGCCTTAGTTTTTATTTCTTCTAAAACATTCACAAAGCATAACAAAATCAAAAAGGTTTCTGAGAAAATCACTCTTTGTGAATAATTTTAGAAGAGTACAGTATCTGCACAGTTTTCAAAAAAACTTTTTCTTTTGTTGTGACTGTTATAGCCATACACTTTTGTTTCATAGAAACTGTAGTTTGCTCATGCTTTATTCTGAAGTGTTTAGACCCATTCAGAGATAAATCAGAATGCTGTCAAAATTTCATAGACATGGTGCGTATATTGGTATAAATATGGTGCAACTTTGATGGCTAAGCAATGATTACTAATATAGATGGACCAATGTGAATGTAGATTATCACAATTAAATAACTGTTTTTGCATGTGAATTATGTGTTTTCTTTTTCTATATATTCCATCATTCAGCGAGCTATTTGCTCTGCTCTGTAAGGAGAAAGTGTAAAACAAGCAAATAATGCAGTACAGCAATGTTCATTCAGTAATCAGTCATATATGCAATAGGCAAAATGGTTTATTCATGAAGGTGTATTCTGTGCTGCATACAAATGGAAGGAATTTTGTTGTCTTGAGCGAGACTGTTCATCTGTATGCATCAGATTGTGAAAGGAGAGGAGACCAGAGCAAGGATCTCTATGTATGATAAAAGAGATCAACAGGGAAGATTCTTAACATCTGATCCGTCCAGTATCAGATGCAGCCTTATTGATTGAACCTACATTATTAGGTAACCCAGAAGACTGATCAATGTTTTTTCAGCCAGGATATTTTTTTTTTCATTATTACTTTTTTTTTTTCTTCAGTGGAAACATTTTAACTGAATAACAGTGAGACAACAAAATCATACAGGAACCCCCCCCCTCCCCCCCCCCCCCCCCCAAATGTCATGAATAAACTGTTGGTAGACTAAGTACTGAAGACTAATGTGGCTCACCATTATCTCCATTACTGCATTCTAGGAGCTGGCGGTAGGTATCAACAGTTGGTTTAACTTAAAAATTGATGAGGGTCAGTGTATGGAGTATCACCTTAGACCCTCTACTCTTTGTAGTTGTGTTGTTATTTTTTCTTTTTTGTTTTTTTTTTTTTAAGTTGAAAATATATTTGTTTAAAAAGTGTATTTATGACATGCAGCTCTGTAAATACCAGAGTCAGCAAGATGACTGCTTACTGTGGCTTTTTTTTATACTTTTTTCAGTTTAATTGTTTTTTTCTTTTGTTTTTTTTTAAATGTCATCCATTCATGTCTGCTCAGCCTATGTTCAATCTGTATTTTCACAGAACAATTTGTGTATCAGATATTTGTGCAATACAATGGATTTGGTTGCTCTTTTTTTGTCAGTTTCTGTACTTAGTTATTAGATCAATGCATCCTGCCCAGTCATCATATTTCATGTACATTTTTATATTCAATTCACTGATTTTTCTTACCCCTCACTGACCCCCTCCCTCCTTTTTTTGATTTTTCTTTCAGTCCTTACCATCGTTATTCTTTTTTCTGTTTACATCTGTTGTCTGTAGGAATTCTTTCTATTTTAAATGATCTTGTCTTAGTTGTTGTACATTGATGGAGTTAACTATCCAAATACATTTGTCTTGCGCCCAGGGCAAATGAGTCAGAAGTCGCTCTGGGCGATCGCAAGTTAAGGCCATTTTTAACTATTTTCAAACTCGGGTATCAAATTTTTTTTTTTTCAGGTTAGAAAATGTTTAATTTTTTTTCATATGGAAAACAAATAAAAGAAATTAGTATCTCAGTTGGAAAATAGTTAAAAATGGCCTAACTCGAAATCGCCTGGCATGACTTCCGACTCATTTGCTCTGGGCGCAAAACATTTTGTTTCAAAACATTTGTTTATAAAATGAAATTTTTTTTTTTTTTTTACATCATGAGTTTCACTGAATCTGACATGTCTCAGATATTGTCAAAACTCATTCTGTATTCTGGTGACCTAAAAAGAAAAATGGTGGAGAAGAAGAGGAATTAAATACTGATCAGATTATTTGTGTTCCTGGAAGAAAAGGGCAGTGTCAGTAATAATTGTGGGTGGCATAGGATTGTAATATTTTTTGGATTCGTCTGTCCGAGATATCATGACTTACTGAAGTAAGAATACTCAGTTTAGGAACTAAAAAATGTCTATCTAGTGGAGAGCAAAAGAAAGTCAGTGCAGATCAGAATCCTTGTGTTTTGCTAGTTTTGGTGGAATGAGGTATTTCAAGATGGTCACATGACCAAGGAATTTTTGCTTACATGCAGATTTGTGTATGTGCTCTGTGCATGACAGACAAGTTTTGACGAATGATAAGCATTCAGATGTGTCATACTATATAAAAAAACCCATGTGTGAGCGATGTTCCCTTGGTCATGTGACCGACCTCGAAATATCCCACAGGAGGCCTCACTGACATTTGTTGTTGCGCTTGACAATAATACTTAAGATTCAGTTACCATAGATATCTTCACCATTAACTCTTTCCATACTTGACCCTATTCCCATAGCTGGTCACCTCTGCCCAGTTTCATGACCCAATTGCTGACCAGACTTTACATAAATCAATTCCTACAGCAGCCCAGAGCAAATAAACCATGCAAAATAGGTATCAAATAAAACCGGAGGAATCATAGAAGATGAGTAAAATATTTATGAATGTATTCGTACTGTGAGAAAAAAGAAAAATGACAAGAAACTTAACAACAACAACCGGAAACGATATATTTTACATAATATTTTTCAACTTACAATTCGAAGATCTAGATCTAGATCTACTAACACTGCCTTTCACTGTCCGATAGAATTGATTGTAAATGCTTATTCCACACAAATCTAGCACTTTTTGAGGGCATACAGGTTTATGCGAACAACTCACTAAAGGCCCTAGCTCCAAGCCAAATGAAAACAAACTTCACCTCCACAAAAAAAAGTAATAAAAAAGGACTTTCACTGTACAGATTTCCCTCGTTCAAACACATTTTCAAAACTGACACTCTTCTCCGATGACCGGGAAGTAAACTCGCTTGTTTCTATTTGAAACATTGAAATACTGGATTGGTAAAGTATGTGTATTTACCAGGCTGAATTTTCCGGCTCAAAGTCCAGCTGTGACCTCCAGCCTGTGCTGGAAAATCTGGCTCGAAGAAGGGAAAGAATTAACTGAGGAATACACATGACTGGAAAAAAAAATCTGATAAATGGCATGTGGATTGAGAAGTCAAGGACGTTGTTCTTTTTCATGGTGTTTTTGTTGTTTTTTTGTTTGTTTGTTTTTTTCTTCATATAATTGTAATAAGGACATAGAAGTATTCATTACTGTTTTTCTATACTCATTTTCAACCCCTTTTTTTTTTTCTATTTTATATCATGGATCTTGAAATCATTTTTCTTTGTATTAGATGCTGTAATTTTGAGCAGTGGCCGGTGTTTTATACATCATAAGAACTATTCAGCTCTGTCATTGGAATCTGCTTTATATGTCTGCAATTGTTATTTATTATTGTCATTTATAGTCTGGAGGAAAACCATGACATAGATGTTCTATATATTATTTGCTGAAAGTTCATTTTTTTTCCTTCCGACGGAAATAATTTTTTCTGAGGCATCCCTGGGAAAAAACTGGTGACAGTTTTAAGATAATCAGCATTGCACTTTCATAACCAGTTCATTATAAGGTTACTCATGGTATTGTATTACTTATCCACATTTTTTTTTCTGTCTTTGAACTTCAGATGTTTAATCCTAGCTGTTACAAATAAGTCTATAAATTCAGCAGGTGACAAGTGCATCAAATTATTTATGAGGCTTTCAGTCTATTTTTTTATTCTCCAGTGTAGTGATGGAACTAAAAGTGTTTCTTTTGCCTTGCCATTTAACTGGGGGATTGTAGTATCTCTATATAAATTTCTGCCACTACAGTGCTTTCTTTTTCCTCTTCAATTGCTAACTGTTGTGTATGTGCCCCTGCAGAGGTCCTGGGAGAGGATGTGCCACCCAAGAAGAAACTGGATGACATTATGCACCTGGCCGAGCTGTGTATCGAAGTATTGCAACAGAACGAAGAGCATCATGCAGAGGTAATTGTGGTGTACGTGAAATAGCATAACCAATTTTTTTTTCATCACTCATGTCATGTATCCGCATAGTAATGCAACAGGTCTTTTACCATTCTTCTCCAGTTTCATTTTGTAGTTTATACTTGCCTTTTAAGCAGTGCTTTAGTCATGCAGTCAGCTTATGTTTGGGGAGAATGAGTGGTTAGTTCTCTAATCTCCCTGTCCTCCCCCTTATTATTATTTTTTTTAACCCAATTTGTTGAATAAGATGTCCCATTGAATTAACTGTATTATCACTGTCCATAGGAAAGAATGTTCATTGAAGTATGTGAAAATGGACAGAAATTGATAGGAATGAAATGTTATTTTTTGTGTTAATGAAAAGGATTTTTCAATATTTTAAAATTTTATTATTATTATTATTTTTTTAGTTTTATTCTTATTGTGATAAATACATTGAGCCAAAATATTTGTGACAAGAGTTTCTCTGTTAAAAGGTAAGATCTGTTTTTGGAGAACAAAGAAAGCTGTCAAAAGAAAGGCTATAAAATCAGCATATATATGCACTGAAACATCGCTCATTATGGTTAATATGGACCACCGAAGAGGTATCAACATAATGATTCTAAGACTACTGAATGCTGGTGGAAAAGAAATAAAATATAGATCTTGTCATGAATTTCATTTACCATTTTTTTTTTCAAGTCCTATTGCAGCTAGTCTTGCTTTTCACTATTTTCTCTCTTTATGTACGGAGCCTCCCTAACTCTTGACCTTATTAGATATGACTAGGTGACCTCTTAGGAGTAGGATAAATGAAATGTGTGTGATCATGGTCAGCCATCTGTGATAGTAGTTGGAAATCCAAGTTGTGTTGTCTTTTATCTGTCAAGAGCATTTTTAGCCTCCCATCAAAGTCAATTTTCATAGTCAATGTCCACAGTACTTAGCTTATGAATACAGGATCTTGCCTGGAGCTTGCAAGTTTACACTGATCCAAGCAGTATAAAAAAATGTCTAGTAATATCAGTCTTTCAAATTCTTGTCGTGCTGAATACTAATTTAGTTGTAAAGATGCCTAGCCCTCTGCAAGAATCGTATAAGTGGCCTTTGTTCTGTGTTCAGTCATTTGGAATGATGATCTTTAACTCTTTTGGCCCGATATACTGAATGTTCAGAACACTAGCTTTTTGTCATTTGACTCAGATGAGCCAAATATTTGGCTTGATAGACTTCCTTCGTCCCGTGTACTGATTTGGTAGTGAAATTTATAAAACCCTGACCATCTCTCTCTGCTTGGCACAGAAATTCTAATAAAGACTGTGCTTTCAATTGTATTTACATTGATACATAATTTATAGTGTTTGTCTCTAGGTCAGCTCAGTTATGTTTAGTATGAAAAAAAAGCTGTAGTGAATGAGTTAAAGTAACTGGCTTAGGAAGAATGTGTGACATTTTCATCGTGTATCTCTGAGCGTGTTTTTATGTGAAATTGTTGTGGTTCTTGGAGTGAAGATGTTGTAAGTGGGTGTATGTACATGTCCTGACACGTATCCACCAATACGAGACCAGCTCTCTCAGTGATGTTGTTCCTGTCTCCTTTGTTGATGTCAATGGTGAGCCTTTTTCTTGGGTGTGTGTATACAGCTGATTTTCATTGCCTGTGTCCTGTCATGTTTTTGATATCTGTTTGTATCTCTACAGTTCCCTACCCTCTGTACATTTTTTTTCACTATTGACAGGGCTTTTTCATGCTGCCGCAGTAACTCGGGGGGGGGGGGGGGGGGGGGGGGAGCAACAAGGAAA
>JBCEWB010000018.1:991536-1013718 GCA_039654565.1 Peronia peronii | reverse complement strand
ATTGCTAGAAGAGGTCATAATCAAGTGTCTTATGCACTTTTTGCCTATATATAATCATATAGTGATGATCTACGACTACATGTAGTAGATGGAGCCAAATCCTGGTTGACAGTAGGCTAGGCCTACCGTTGAATGACCACTGGTCAAAGACGTTAGAATGGACATATCCACTTTTTGATACCATTTTTGTACGCAGAAAAGGCAGGGCTTTTAAGAGAAGACAAAAACCCAAAATTGCATTTTTTTTAGCAAAATCCATATTTCAGGACGCCCCCTCCCCCCTTACAGAAAAAAATAATGTGATAAAAAACACTCATTGTTGAGAAAATCATGATGTCTCTGTGTGCCTGATTTTCATCATGCCGTGTCATTGAGAAAACCATGATTTCTCTGTGTGTCTGATTTTCATCATGCCGTGTCTCAAATGATTGTAACATGATGGTATATATTAATGAGAACTTAGATGCTTTCAGTATGTGACCCATTATCAAATGTTGGCTAGAATAAAGGCAAAACTTAATTTCTCTGCGGTGGTAGGCTGTATAAATTTTAACTTGTGAATCTTCTGAACATAGATAAAAAAATACTCATGTAAAGATGCGAAGATGTTATTATCAGTGTGTATTTGGATGTCTAGTAAAATGTAATCCCTGGCTTTACAGGTTGTAGAATGAGAAAGCACACTGCATTTTGATGCACTGCTGAAAGTTCCATTCGCACAGTTTTCCTTTCCGCATGTTACCATTCTAGAAAGCATTGAGTTATTAGTCTTTTGTCTTGATTTGAGTGCCTGTCTTTTGCTCCCTTGTTGCTGAAAGAGAAATGTCTATGTGGATCTGTCAGTATCTGATGAATATGTGTGAGAGAAAGAAGAATGTCTAATGTATGTTGGGTTTTATTGTTTGTTTTCAAAGGGCTACCCAATTTCTGTAGCCATGGACAGTTGAAATGGTTACAGTCAGCTGCACAGGGATTTGCACTGTTATTGTCAAACATCTGATCAGATTTGTTTCTCATCATTATTTCTGGCAATGTTTGTTCTGTTTTTTTTTTTTTTTTTTTGGCCATTATTTTATCATTCACATTACTTTTACTTGTTCATGTTTGATCAACAATTTTCATCTAACTTCTTTTGCCCTTTCTCAACTTTCTTTGTCTTTTTTGCTGACTGAACTACAGGATATCAAGGTTTATAACGCCTGGGCTGTTTTTTTTTTTTTCTTTTTCTTTCCTTTTTTTTTTTCTTTCCCCCAAAAAATTAGAACTATAGACTTGAAATTAGCAGTCTTTTAAACTAGCTGTTCTCTCTTCTTTTTATATTTATTTATTAATTTTTTTTTTTACATGGAAACATTGTTAGTGTTTGACCATGTCACTGTTGTGTTGCATCGACTTGCATGCAGCAGCATTAGAGAGCCAAAAGTAGTCTGTTGCAGATTGAAAGAACACTCAGTTTCTTAGAAAATTCTTTTTCCTTTTTTTTTTCCTTCCCTTTTCATACGTTTTTAGTCAGCATAGAGACTGCACATTAATAACTGCGTTCTGTATAAACTGAACAATCAAAGCCTTCCAATTTTTTGTCTTCTTTTTAAATTTTTTTCCCCTCCCTTCCCCCTTTTCTTCTTTGGATCTTATGGCTGCATATTTATTGAAGCTATTGGAAGTTTACCGTGGTTGCCCTTATGACATTTGATAAGGCTTGATGATTTGATGTGCTGGGGCTTTGCACCTTTGAAATGCTTTTGTAAATGATATTATCCATCAGATTTCTGATGAATGTGCTTTGAATTGATCTGATAAAACAGGAAATATGGAAAAAAGATGTGGAACGCTACGTGGATCTTTGAATAACTGAAGCGGATGCAAACATAATTTTAGAGAAAAAAAATTTTTTTTTCAATAAATAAATTTTAAAAAATGAAAGAAAGAAATTTGAATATAGATATGGAATTGCAGAGCTGTAAGTTTGCTGTGCTTTCTTGTGGGGAACTAAAAGATAATTATATATCCTGTATTTTGTTGCTCTGACATAGATTCTCATCACAATATATTTGAAAGCTTTCCATCTCTGACTTATATTTCATTTATTTTCTTCTTTTTTGCGTCCTCACATTGCATTTTCTTTTGTTTGGTCCTCTCACAACATTTTAGTTTAGTGGAGAGTACAACTTCAAATTATTGCATTGCAATAGATGAAAGCCACATTCAGAAATGAGGCTTCAGTAAAACTCAGTGTCTAATATAATTAGTTTTTGTAGGATACTAGCTGCACATTGTCTGGATATTTATGTCCAGGAAGATTTGTTGGTGTTCACACATTAAAGTGTAGCAATTAAATGTTAATTAATTTATATTCACTACTCACTTTATAATGAAATGGTGCAGAAATGACACAAAGCAGTGAGATTAAAAGAAGACTTAGTGATAAATAAAAAGAAATTTTAAAAAGAGAAAAAAGGAAAAGAAAAAGGCATTAAACAAATATTGCAGCCTTCTGTGGCTAAACAAAATAACTTTGTTTATTTTGAGTGACTAAATTTAAAAAAAAAAAAAATCTAACATCTTTTTTATGACTGCCATGAAGCTATAGATTTCTCTGCATTTAACAAATTTTTTCATGTTAAATTGTAAAATATTCTTAGCATAAGGATTGAGTTTTACATAGACTTCTGTTGAGGAAAGTAAAAGACTGTACGAAGTGTCTTAATGTTTAAAGTGATAAGTATATTTTATGTTCATGGCCAACAACATCATTTTAAATTGCCATCATCATCTGTAATTCCATCACAAATTCAGTCTGGATGCAATGGCAATGAACAGTCAGAAAATGAGGAGTTCACCATTCTGTGGTTAATTCACTGATATATCTTCCTTTTATTTCCAGGCCTTTGCATGGTTCAGTGACTTGTTAGTGGAGCATGCTGAAATTTTCTGGTCCCTGTTTGGGGTGGATATGAACTCCGTGTTGGACGCCCAACCCCCGGACACGTGGGACAGCTTCCCTCTTTTCCAGCTGCTGAATGATTACCTCAGAACTGATGGTGAGACCTCCCCCTGAATTTAAAAGCTATAATAGTCTCAGTGGAAGCTTTATTATTGCTATCTCATTTTTATTCAGTCTTTCTGATACATGATTTCACACCTCATAAATGAACGAGGGCTGTGTGGAAAGTAATAAGAAAATTAATATAAAGTAAACATTTCTGTTTAGATCTAACTGAAACTCACACAAGAGTTACTATCACTCTTTGGCTACTTTCAATGTAGTCTGCTTGGAGATTGATACACTTTCGCCAGCACTGAGCCAGAGAACAGATACCCTCCCTGAGGAAATTTGCATCAAGCGATGAGAACCATTATCACATTTTTTTCAGTGAGGTTATCATCACAGTTAAACTTTTTTTCCTCCAAGGTTGGCATTTCAAAGGGTCAAAACAGGTGATAATCTGATGGAGCCATGTTGGGACTACAGGGTGGATGTGGTAAAATCTCCCATCCATAGCAATGGAGTCAGTCTCTTATCAGTTTGGTTTTGTGGGATGTTGCATTATCATGCTGAAGAATGACACCCTTGCCCAGAAGTTTCAGTCTTTTTGCAGTGCACAGCTTCTCTCAGTCGGTCAGGTGTTTCACAATAATTAACAGCATTAATGCATTGTCCACGAGTCAAAATGTCAACAGAAGGTCACCTTTATTATCCCAGAACGGTAGCCATAAGTTTTTTTTTGCTGAATGCTGCACCTTGAACTTTATTGGGGATGGAGATGACTGATACTTCCAGGTCATGGAATCCCGTTTTGTTTCTGGCATTGCATGAGCACCCACGTCTCATGACTAGTTATCAAATTTCAAGAAATCCCTCATGATTTCCGTGGAAGTCACCACCAGCTCTCGTTTGAGCTAAAGGATTCTCACCAGCACTACTACTTCATCTGTACCGATGCAGAAGGCTCTGTTCATTGAGTTGCTGCAGCTTATGATCCTCTGCTGACTGTTTTGGAAGCCACCCAGCCGAAATCTTTCAGTAACCCAAGTCTACATAGATAATTTTATGAACAGTGCTCTTTGAAATTTTAAGAACTGAAGCAATGTATTGAACTTTCAGTTGCCTATCTTCTCAAATGAGATCATCAGGATGAGCAACGTTTTGTGTGTGTCTTGAAGATTGTGGGCGCCAGAGCGATATTTGTCTTCCAGGCTGGTGCTGCCTGCCTTGAATAAAGTACACCAATGATATGTCTTGACTTTTGCGCATTGCATTCTTACCATATATGGTAGCAATTTCAGTGTGGATTTCAGTAGGATTTTCTTCCTTTTGCATGCAAGAATTGCACACCCCATCTATCTTTGACCGTTCTTTAATGGGGGCTGCCATATTTAGTTTAACATAATGACAGAATATGTTCAATATTGATGCTGATATTTGGCTATGAAAAAGTGCTTTAAATTTCCTGTTGTACACCATTTACAGATTAAAAAAATATTGATTTATGTGAAAGTTGTCGCTATTTTCTTATCACTTTCCGGATAGCCCTCGTAGATATGGAAAAAACACTCTGTTGCATCTGGCTTATTGTTTGGGCCAAATATTCTGTCTCATTGGTTGGACCAAGCATGCGCTCCTTTCGGTTGGACCGGACACACTCATTTCCATTCGCCATATTAATCACCTGAGAAGTACTTCCTGGAAACCACTTAAACATACTTAAGGCGGTATCAGGAGCGGAATGGGGTGCTGATATAGACTCCATGCTGCATCTGTACTGTTCCCTTGTCACGGCAGTTCCAAGCGGAGCACTTAGTTAATGGCCGGTTTGACCCAGGCCGAGAGATTAGCCCTCAGGCTATGAGCCGGGCACATTACCTGTGCTCGGGCTGTACTCAGTTAGTGAGAGAGCGCTTGAAGTCAGATTACATACATGTTACGAATGTGGTCGCACCTGTTCCTGTGAGAGAGTGGCTATTAATTTGACATCAAAGTGCATCAAAATCAAACAATTCCAAGTTGTGCAGGCAACGGGAATTCCCGATGCCCCGCCACCTGTCGGCCGCGTAATTTATTGCCGTGCCGGGCCAGTAACTAAGTGCTCCATTTTGCCGTGTTGTCCGCCCAAAACTCGATTACGGTAGCATAGTCTACGGCTCGTCCAAGCAATGCTACCTCCAAAAACTTGACACTGTCCACCACCAAGGCCTTAGACTGTCCCTGGGGGCATATCGCATGTCGCCAGTGGAGAGTCTCTACGTTGCGGCCAACGAATCCTCCCTCCAAGACAGAAGGGACAAACTGTCCCTTCAGTACGGAGTCAAAATTTTATCACACTCAGAAAACCCAGCCTACGAACATGTCTTTGAACCAGCTTCGTGGACATGTTCGAGAGATCTGATGTCGCTCCCACCTTTGGCATCCGCTTTCAGTCTTTGCTAGGGGAGACTGGGATCGGACGGGGTGAGTTGAGATTTAACCCATTTCCAAGTATCCCGCCATGGCGGCTCCAAAGACCACGAGTGATCTTTGACCTAGCGACGGGAACTAAACGAGACACCCCCAAGGAGATCTTTGAACGGATGCTTGCAGAGGTGATCTCTGATCACCCTGATTTTGGGCATTTGTTCACAGACAGATCCAAGGATGACAAAGCCGTCAGCGCCGGCTCATTCTCTGTCCTGGGGAACACATGCTGTGGCCTCAACCCGAAATCCTCCATCTTCACGGCTGAGGTGAAAGTCATCGATATGGCTTTAGATACCATAAGTAGGTCCACACAAAACAATTTTCTGATCTTTTCAAACTCCCTATCCCTACTCCAAGGCCCTAAATAACCCCACTTTTAGGGATGATAGAGTAACTCACTCCTGCAATGCCTTCAAAGTCTATTCAGGAGGGGGCGGCATGGATTCACGTTCTGCTGGGTACCGAGTCAGGTGGGTATTGCAGGAAATGAGGCAGCAGATTCCATCGCCAAGGGCAGCCTAATTTTAGATCCCCTGGATGAAGGAGTCCCTCATCTGGATCTCAGGCCGATCATCAACGAGTACATCAAATTGCGATGGCGACAGCGATGAAATCAACAGACTGCAAACAAACTTTATCCAATCAGACCTTGGACCTTGGCCAGGGTCTGCTCAGCCGTGAAGACGAGACCAGGTGGTCCTCAACCGCCTGCATCTGGGTCATTCTCATCTCACTCACTCTTTTATTCTCAGAAGAGAAATGCCCCCACAGTGTGTGGCCTGTCACTGTCAACTGACAGTTGCGCACATATTAATCGACTGCACCGACTTCAGAGACGTTCGAGAAACACACTTCTCGAGTCGCTCTCTAAAGGATCTATTTAACAAACGAAGCCGCAGGCCATCCTGAGCTTTTTAGACCAGGTTGGCCTGTATGACAAACTTTAACATCGCTTCGTCACAGATACATTGTTAAGCAGACTTGCTTACATCTATCTTTTTATTTTTGTTATACAATATTTGACTACCCGAAATTTATATACACATTTTGATATCCCTTTATAACTCATAAACCTATTGTCCGTTCATGGCTACATTTTATCTATTTACACCTTGATCAGAATTTTACTGTATAAATGTACCACCGTGTTTGACACAATGTAGCCGTTTTTGTGCTGATGTGCTGTTAAACCCCAACACAACACAACACCCATTTCCATTACTCAGTCTTGTAGTTTGGACTAAACACTCATTTTCATTGATTGTATAAAACATGCAGTCCTTTTGGGTTGACCAACACTCATTCTCATTGGGCATAATCACTTGATCAAACACTCAGTTCTCACTGGTAACTGCACACCTTTTCTAAATTGTCAATAAATTCTCACCTAGATTTTTTGGTAGACAGTAAAAACATCCAACTTAGATGTAGCAGTAATGCAAAATTAGCATCTCACCTTGTCTTTCTGTGTTCATTTTATGGTGGGTTTTTTTTTTTTTCTGTCAGGTGTCATCTCTTCAGTGCTTTACTTGTCCCTTTTTTTTTTTTTTCATAAGTCTGTTGTATATATCCCACTGCAGGCTATTGTTCGTAAGCCATCCTATCTTCTTTCTGCTTTGTAACCATACAGAGCAAAAATCGTGTGCTTCTGAAGTTGCTGTAAACAATTAATCTTCAACTTTCGATGTTAGATAGTCAGTCCATTCTCCTTCATCAGGTCAGTGTTGTCACCAAAATATTAGCTGCCAATCTTCTTTGTGTCTACAGAAAACTTGTGCAATGGGAGTTTTCACCAGCAACTGCGTGATGTCTTTGCACCACAAGTTGTGCGCTATGTCGACTTGATGGAGTCCTCTATAGCGCAGTCCATACACAAAGGCTTTGAGAGGGAAAAGTGGGAGCCTCAAGGGTAAGTTCATAGAGGGTCGGGAAGACAGAGCTGGAAGAAATAGGCTTAATGGCATGATATAACTTGTGTGTGTAAAATAAAGATTAATTATTTATTTTGACAGGACATTTTTCTACATTCTTTTGCTTGTAGCTAGATTTTCTCTTGTTTTCACCAGAACATAAGAGAATTTCAGATTGATGGCCAGACAGTTTGGGGCACAGTCATTTTGGTCAGGGTAAAGTTTTATATATTATTATTTGTTTATACATTCTTGAAATTTTATAAAAGCCTCAGTAATACACATTGATGCTGACATGCCAAGTTCCACAAGTGAGAACCATAGACAAAAACTTTATTTGTTCATTAATTATAATGGAAAGTTTGTGTTTTTTTCCTATTTCAGCAATGGTTGTTCTACATCTGAAGACATGCTGTGGAAGCTGGATGCCTTGCAGTCTTTCATTCGAGACCTGCATTGGCCAGAGGAAGTCTTTGCTGAGCATTTAGACCACAGACTGAAGCTGATGGCAGCTGACATGATTGAGGCAGCAGCCAAGAGGTGAAAAAAGACAAAACAGTATTAAATCAGATACTGTTTCCTTTCTATTCACCATCACATCTTCTTCATCCATCCTATAGTCTGGTGGATCATCATAATGGCAGAGATGGTCTGACAACCAGCTCCCTCTACTCATCTCACATCTCCACCATCCTCTTAGTGTCACCCAGTGTAATGCTTGTCCATTTTGAGACATTTCTTTTTCTGCCAGCTCTCCTCATCCATTATTCTGGATTTATGTTGTTTCATCTGTAATTTTACAGTAAGCTCCAGGATGGATTGTGAAGACATGGAATCTGGACATGAGAAACGTCAATCTTTAACTCTGTGATAATTTTTTTGTTTTAATTCCCCACCTTTAAAATAAAATCTATATACAGTTTTCAGATTTACCGTGTTTTTGACCAAGGGGTTATAAGAATAGTTGTTCACACTAACTCATATTGTCTTTCAAGGAGATGAGAAAGTGTTCTGTCATTTTGTGCAATATAAAATGATTACATAAATTCCCACTTTGCAGGACTCTGAAGTGTTTTGAAATCTGGCTTCGCAAAGGTGGAAAAAGCACAGACTACCTAGTGTTTGCTGAAATCTGTACAATGATGAATGTCATCATTGACTGCAAGAACAAAGCTTTACATCTGTGTGCCCTAGATCATGGACAAAACATGGTAAAAGAAAATATTACTTTGTCTGGTCTTCTTGAATCTTTTATTTCTCATCTTGTTTTATAAAGTCACCATTGCCCCCACTGCCATGTATCTTTACCAATCCAAATTTCTGTTACACTTGACAGCATTTGTCATGCAGTATGGTGAAATAGTCTGATGTCAAAAGGAATTTTATGAGACAACCAGATTTGACTGACCGCGGGATAACTGAAGTTAATTTGAGATGAATATATTGCCACAGAAGAGTTGTAGCTAAATACATTTTTTGTCCTTTATAAAGGACACCCACTTTTTTTTTTTCATTGAAATCAATACTTTTTTGTCTGTGAAAAACTTGACATCTAATCTGATTCATGTGTTGAGGTTGTGTGACATTTGTAAAATCCAAGAAAACAAATTTGTAAGTAAATAGTTATCAGCACATGAATACAATTTCAGTATAGGTTTTCTACCAAAAATTTCAGTTATTAGGATCAGTCTGGGGACACTATCAATTTTATGTGTAATCTGAATAACCATGTCCTGTCTTCAGCACCAGTACCACACCAAGATTGATGAATCATTGGAGAGAGCTCAGATTGAGATGGCCCGGTGTCTCATTGAAAAAGTGAGTACCATATAGGATGATTAGTGTTCTGATCAACCAGCAGTCGTATTTTAGAAGAAAATGTCTTATTTTCTGTTGAGATATATTTCAGTCTCATGTTTTTTAAATTTTAGACTTGTAATTGTTATGATTTGTTTTTTTTAAAAACATTTTTCTAGAGGTTATAATCTGCAAACAAGAGTAAAATAATGATCCAGTTAACTATACTTCATAAATTCCTCTATTGGACAGTCATTACTTTGTACATTCACATTTTATGTGTCTCTTTGGCAAGCAAAAATTCAAATTAAATGTTTTGTGGACTTCTTTGATGAGGGTTTAAATTTAGTATTGTATTTCAGTTGCTATCTGTGCTGGAGAGCATTTTAAGCAAATTGGCCCGTTATGATGAAGGCACATTCTTTGCTTCCTTGTTGTCTCTTACTGTGAGTATTGAACCAGTTTTGATTACTTACTCATCAATCAATTTTTGCAGTTAAGCATAAGAAAATTGTTACACTGTTATTGAGAGGAAATTGGGACAGTCTCATTGCATCCTCTGTTCTGTTGGGACATGAAAGACATAGAATGCATACTAGATGTCTTCTCAGTTGCTTGAAAAGGATCATGCAATATTTTTTTTTTTTTTCACACAGTGTGCAGATACTTTTGACATGGCTGTTTTTGTGTATCAGCAAGCTCATTGTATTCAGTCCCAATTAACTTCAATACATGATCTGTATTCTTGTCTTATCCCATAATATCCAGCAGATAAAATATTGCTATCATAAACTTATGGAGCATGAGACTCTTTTAAGTTTTATCAGCGGGGAGCACCTGTCACAACTGCACGACTTTATAGTATTACTTTGTTTTGTTTTTTCCCCATTCTGTGTGTTACAACCAGCTGCGTCATTTATGGTTTGCTCTCTTTTCTCTCTACAGAAACCTGTGAATGAACTGGGGAAAGCATATGTTGATTTCATGCGAGGAAACTTGGATGTGATGAGAAACAAAATTAATGATGAACTTTACACATTATCCTTGTTTGAGGTAATTCTGTGTTCACATCGGGTGCATGCTGAATATCAAGAAATTGATAGATTCGCCAGTATATTTGGGTTGGAATAGTGAGCATGCCATCTTCAAAAGATAAACATATTAAAATCATGATTATAGGCTGCCCCTTTTCAGATTTTATTCAAAAGTCTCATTAACAGACAAAATCTATTTAAATTGACCAATAACAGGTGGTGGTAGATTTGGAGATGGAACTTCAAAGTTAAGAATCAAGTGGTAACCTAATTAAAAATGTGCTGTAGGAATAGGAGAAAAACAACAACATTAAAAGCAAAAGGCTGTGACTATGCAAAGCTGTTTGTGCCACCTGTTTCAGAGTAAAGTATTGAGTTAGATTTATTTATTTGACATTTTTTTGTTGTAATTATAACATTTTGTGACAAAAACAAAACAAAACAAAGCAAACAATACTGATCATCTGCTATAATGTACAAAAAATCAGAATAAAAAATAAAAGGAAATTTTGAAAAGAAAAAACACACATACACACACACACAAAAAAAAAGCAAGGCAGAGAGAATGTATTGTATGTTTGGTTACTCTTAAAAATCATATTCTTTATAATTGTGCTCCATGATTATGATATATTCAGAGGAAAAATTTAGTGGTCTTTAATGAGTTTTCAGTTTTTATTTGCATTCTGTTCCTTACACCATGATGGTAAAACTTTAATTTTCTTATGCATTTAGCTTACGGAGTACAAGAAGCTGGAGAATATATCAAAGTTATATACTTTCTAAAATCCATGGCGTGAGGGATGTTAAACTTTCGACTTTTTTTTTTTTAGTCAGAATTCTGAATTTTTCATCGTGGCCAACTTTCCTATTTCATTGAGTTCACAAGACAATCGCAGTTTTATAATAATTTGCGATACAAATCCCGCACGAAAATAATGAAACCAGACGTACAAAAGAGTTTTGTGCATACTTCGGACGAGAGTCGAACTGCTGTTCAGTGACTGTTTGAAGATCAAGATCGAAGTTCATAGCGCTTAATAGATCTATCTCACACTTGACAAGATGCATTGAGTGGTTGCGTGAGGGTTGGTTGATGGAAAATCAGCACATCAGAATACTGACAATAATAAATAATGTGCCCATGGTTCTAGAAAGACAAATGTACGAGGGCAGCTGTTCGCTAGATCTAGGTCTTGAAAATAGATCTAGTCGTTACGCTTGGTGATTATGATGACGGCACAGCCTGTGGGATCTTTCAGTTCTTGGAATTTCTACTAGATCTAGTTGTATAATTTTAAAATCCCATCCCAGGATCTTGTGAAAATTTGCAAAACTTCTCTGTCTCAAAACAATGCAAGCTTCTGCTAGCATGAAAAGCCTAGATTTTTTAGGAGTGTCCTATGTAACCAGGGGGGCAAAATTTTCCGACTTTTTTTGTGAAAACAGTTTGACATCCCTGTGAACCCTGTTGATTGTGATTAAATGTTTTGTACTTTGGTTTATGTCTTTAACATGTTTGTCCATCTGCCTTATAGCAATGGTACAGTGGACAAATGAAGATGATCTGTGATTGGCTAACAGATAGACTGGACCTTTCCTTGCATCCTTATCAACTGACATGTCTAATGACCATCAACCGGGTAAGAGTGCACCCCATATATTGCAGTACTAAGTATAGAGATTCAGCATTTGTAGGAGTGCTCGGAATTATGAATATGAATGGATTCTTTCTAAATCTCACCATTGCCAGAGGCATGACCATGTGGTAGGTGAAATTGGAGTTTAAACAATAGCACAAAATGTTGGCTCTTTTCTATCAAATTGCACAGAATAAGATAGGAAGATAAAATAAACTTTTGGTGTCCTCAAAAAGAAATTTCATTCACAGTTGATAGGATGCAGTATGTAATGTACTGTAAAATATATTCACGCTTGCACACAGGCAAAAATTTCATGAATAACATCAGAATAAGGGAAACGTGAATAAGGGAAACATGTCTCAGCTTAACAAGTGCACCGCTGATGCCAGAAATGAATTTCTGTAACACTTGTGATTGGTTCTTACATGCAACAAATGCCCAGTTCTTTGGGAATCTTTCAGTTGATATATTACCTCACCTTCCTACTTGAGCAGTTTGTTTTTGTTATTACAATGGAAACAGTGATACCCCCATTGTATTTATTATCCTCTGTGTATTTCTCAATATAAAGAATAACACCCAAGTACCGCTTTCATGTGGTAACCAACAATATGAAACAAACAAAGCATGCACCATCACTACTCTGGGATTTGGAACAAGCTCATTGGTATTTTAGTACAGTGGTCTCCGCCGAAGAACCCAGTCGCTGGGAGACAAAAAAAGCGGGCTCTTAGACGGACGGGTTTTTAGGCGGATTGAAAAGTTACACAACCTGTCTGACCACAGATTGTCTTCACTACTATGATTAGTTGATTGTTACTGTTAGTGAAAGATTAACCTATGCAAATAAGTACAACCTTCTTCCCTATTGTAATTAGATCTGACAATTCCTGATCTTTCTTAGCGTTTAATTAAATCAGTAATCAATAATGTCCAGCTTTTAAACATCGAGTGAGTTTTCACATAACGGTATTATTGTTGAATGAAAATATGATACCGGTATTGCTATGCAATCCTACGGATAATCGCATGCTTGATTCAGGTGTATACAGACCGACCGAAGTAGCAAAACAACTGACCAGTCAGGAGGTTAAACTTACGCCTCGTTATCCACAGAGCCAATCACAGTGCTGTCCCATGTGTTATCAAACAAAGAAATGCTTACGGGTTAGTCCACAATGTAGCCTGATTATGCAGTCATACATCAACCATCACTTCCACTCCTTTGTCTACCTGTCCCCTCCACCCCTATTCCCATTTCACTGCACATCTAGCACTGTGCATTTCTCTCAAGTGGACATTATGAAGTGAAATTACACCATAAGTACTTGCATGTCTTGGCCCGACATGGGCTGTTAGGCGGATTTTTTCTTTAGGAGCGGGGTTCTTAAAGGGGCAGATTATAGAGAAATAATTTCGTTTCACAACAGAGACGGGTTCTTAGATGGACCGGGCTCTTAGACAGCGGGTTCTCAGGCGGAGACCACTGTATCACATGCCAGATATTGCCATTTGATAATAAAGTCTGGAAGTATTTCTGTATTTGATCGGGCAATCTCAAGCCATGAACTATTTGGGAAATGTGTCAGAATTTGAGTAATTTTTATCATTAACATGATTGAGATCTCATGAACAAAACTTCTTTAAGAGCAACAAAGCTATGCCATCCAACTTGGCATTATCAAAAATATTTTGTTGTATCTTTTCAGAAATGTTTTTCTGACTTTGAGCTTCAAGGAGTTCATGAAAATGTACTGAACAGCAAAACCTACCAGACAATATGCAGTAGATTACAAGTAAGTAGTATAAAGGAAAGATGAAAAATACAGAAAATTGCTTGCACAGTGTGCTTGAGGTCTAAATTTGTGACTAGCTTTTTCATATATGGCCAGTTTGTTACATTGCATTTAGCTTTAAATTTATGACATATATCGCATATGAGTACTACATCTTTATATATGCATTAGATTATTATTTACGTTTTAACTTCGTTGTTGTGATTCTTTGTTGCTGTGGCATAGTTAGTGTGCTTATCATTCATTTCTTAATAGCTTTTAGTTGATTAATGAAGTTTTGTTGCGTTGCTCAGTTTGCAGGGCTTTTATTGTTTGGTTTGCCTATTTTCAATGTAAGAATGGAAATATTTCAGATGACGCCTGGAGAGGTAAACAAATTTATAAACACCACTTCTCTTGCCCACTTCTGCTTCTCATAAAACCAGCTTCACCAAAGGCTATACTTTTTATGATAACATTTGTTTGCCCGTTTTCTTTAGTTATCCTCTACGCTAATAGGGGTTTCGCTAATTTTTACAAGACTAAATATTCGGGCTCTCGTTCCAGTTTAGCTAAGGGTTTTCATTGTTTTGTGGTTGTGTTCTTTGATTGCGCATAACAGCATAACTAATGAAGCTAACTATGTAGAATTGTATATTTTATGAAAGATAATATAATGAACTTCCATTTTATACCAGTCAAGGCCAGATAATTTTCATTTGTAATGATAAAGAAGTGCTAGCAATTGCACTGGGCCTAGATCTACTAGATCTAGATCTAGATCTGTGTTTACAGTCCTACTGCAATCATGGCAGTCGCGCTAGCAGTATAAAAACATGAGAACTACATTTCAGCATTTCCAGACTTCATAAAATTGTAGCGAGAACTCGTATACTTTGTAAACAGAAGAGTTATAGCTGCTCAAAGAAAGGCCATTCAACGCACGTCCAACTGGTGAATGGGAACGGGGGTTTCAGTTTCTTCCAGGACATACATTGTACGGCCCAGCATGAAAAGTTGTTTACTTCTGGGCTGTAAAGAAGCCCTAAAGGGATTGAAGGGGTCAAAAAACTTATTTGGCTTCTGTTCCTTTTCACATTCTCAAAAAATATTAACATCAGTATTTGTGAAGGGCAATCTTTTACATGCCAGATGGCACAAAATTGAAATAGGCTTTTACTGACCCTGGGATCACAGGTGGTAGCTCTGAAAGTGAATATTTCAGCATAGAAAAATTATAGTGAAATTATTTTTTCATCAATATAAAGGGTATTCATTTCCCTTTGTACTGACACTGTTAACTTCATAAGTGAATATATTATATCTGACATTTCATCCAGTTATTTGATAGTGGTGTCTTAACTGTGAAGTGATTCTAGATGCCTTGCAATACATTGTCATCCTTTTGCTGTATGAAAAATGACCACATTAATATTTGCAAACTATCTCTTTCTCTCAGAGTTAGAGGAGAGGGAGGATTTATCTATATCCTCCTGTGTCCCAACTTTTCCTTGAAACTGGCATTTGTGATATAGAGAAAAAATAGTAACAGGGTAGTGAAAGAGATTATGCCACCTGTCATAAATGCATGATCTCATAGTACATATATGGCACTTCTTTTTCCATTCTGTGAATTACAGCCAGTTTGATTTTCCCTGATAGCTGAATCTCAGCTGTAGTTGTCTTTATATTTTGGTGGGTAGTAACAAATTCATGCATATGTGGTGACAAATGAACATTCAAAACCATCAGATAATTTATTAATTTTGTGCCTATTATTTTCTTTCATTTCAGTATTGATTTAAAAACAAACAAACAAACAGACCAAACAAACTAGCAATGAGGATTATTTTTTACAGCCTTGTTGTTTCCCTTTGCCGAGCACAAGGGTTGTAGAGCAAGCAGCATAGGAAGGGATTTAATGACTTTTACACTCTTTGTTTGAAATGTGCATTATAAAAATTTACAGAAAAATTCATTGTGTAAGGAAACTATTTTCTTAAAATTGAAACAATTCTAGCAAAAAAATTTTTGTGATCAGTTTTTCAACTGACAAGAAGAAAAGTGAGTTTTTCCTTCTTTACACTGTTTTTTCAACAACCCTTACCTGTGATAAAGGGAAGTAATAGCACTGGTCAAAAACAATCCCCATAGTCATGCTGAAAGATTTCATTGAACTATCAGTTATTCTGAGAAATCAAATATAATACCAGTCTCTGGTACCTTAGATCATAATTTTGTTGCTCAGTACAATAAGGATAGTAGATTTATTACATTGTGATTATATGTCTTCCCAAATAAAACAACAAATTATGATTTGATCGTCTTAACATATTGATGAATATCTTAAGCTACCAAGAAGCATATTTTTATTTGTTATTTCTGAACTCTGAAAATGTGTGGCAAGCAAAGCAAGGATGCTGTTGTAATTCATTATGATCTACACTTTTGGCAATTTGCTGTTGTTAAAAAAAAAAAAAAATAAAATAAAATAAAATAAATAAATATATATATCTACACACCCACACACACCCACATACACATATATATATATATACATACACATATATATATACATATATATATACACATATATATATATA
This sequence comes from Peronia peronii, assembly GCA_039654565.1. Lineage (NCBI taxonomy): Eukaryota > Metazoa > Mollusca > Gastropoda > Systellommatophora > Onchidiidae > Peronia > Peronia peronii. The sequence continues at coordinate 997,501 of JBCEWB010000018.1, read as the reverse complement.
CATACAGATATATATATACATGTATATATTTATATGTATAAATTATTTTAATTGCACTTGTCATGGTGGCAGAGAGAGCTTTCATAATTCCCTGCTTCACATTTGAGCATTTTGCCCATGCTTGTTTTCTCTACCAATTTGTAATCTTTATTGCACTTAAACAAAGTGCCCAATTTAATTGATAATTTTGACTTCTGTACTGAGATTTACTATTTGCTGTACTGAGATTTACTAACTGTTGGAGATTGTTTTAGAGTCAGCATTTCAAGACAATAAAGATAACATAGGATATCTGTAATATTGTTTTAAATCTTTCAGAAGACTACAAATTTCCTTGCATAGCAAGAATAAGCACTATGACTAGTTCTTTTTGAACAAGCAACATTGTTTCTGATTTTCTAACTTTGACCCACTTTATTTATCATAGTGAAGAAATTTCCTTACTTCATTGACTCCTCAGTGTATTGTGGTTATGAAGTTGTAGTTCCTTATTATTGATTGGGATTTAAAGTAGGCTTCATTTTCAGCAACTATCTGGCCTGCACTTTTCTTCATAGTCTATCTTTCAGACTGTTACCCATGTGAAATAGTTATTATTAATCTCTTGTTTTTTCTTTCAGTACTGGTGTCTGAAATAGGCCAAACTCATACTTATGTAAATATTTATCATGAAATTCAAAATTACAACCTATAAATGTAATCATTATGCAGTTGTCCAAATATGGCAGTGATTTTGATACTGTGATCCTTTTTTCTTCCTCATTCGTTCCTTTTTTTTCCGGAGATTCATTTGTACAGTTTATGATGATAGACTTCATCTAGTCTCTCAGAAGCACAATGACTAATGGAATAGTCAATAGAATAGCAATTTGGAGATATTGATTCAAACTCCAAATTTAATTACCACAATGCTAAATCCACTAATTGAAGATTATTCTTAATGGTATAAAGGCCAAACGTCTGACAAAATACTATATTTTTTTTTTTTTTTTACGTCAAGGCCAGAAACCCACTGTCGATTAGTGCATGGTGAATGAAAGAATTTGCTTCTTTTATCTATTTTGCTTTTGAGTGAACCATGTGTTCCTTAGAATCCAGGTATTTATTACACATCTTAAGTTCCACTTGTCAGGAACCAGGCAGTTTTAGAGTTATAATGGGACAATCTGTTTGAAATAACATTGTCATATCCTACAGTATAGATTTCTTAGATTTCTCCTGGAACTATGCAGTACTATATTTTATTAAATTGTACCTACAATTTCTTATTGAACAAAAATGTCTTTAGCAAAAGTACATCTGTTAGACTCTGGAATGAGTTTTACATTCAAGCAGTCAAATATTTGAAGGGAAACACTGCCTTTTATGTGGTAATTCCTCATTCTTTGGGATTTTTTGCGTTGTTCAGTTTGCTTTTGCTTAGTTTGTGTATGGTTTTATGCATGGGTCATTGTTTACTTAAAGGCCAGGATGTGGTAGGCTTATCTTTTCAAGCCACAGTTGCAACCAGTTATGACCTCAGTCAACACTGGACATAAAAATACAACAATAAAAAAATCTTTATTTAAAATTCACAAATCACAGGTAGTCTTTGATTATCTAATGTCATTTATATTTATCATTACTTTTCCAGCCTATTCTTGATCAAGTATTATAATTCATCCTTTCATCCTTACTATTCTTCCTCAGGTTGAAGAGGCAACCCAATCTGTGACACAGTCAGAAGGCAGTGGCCGAACTTTTCTCAGCAAACCAGCTAGTTCTTCAGCTGTCAGTGGAGATGATTCTGATTAAGATACTTGTTAACCCTTACTAGTAATTTTTTTTAAACAACAGAATGACTGAGGGGATTATATTGAATGGATTATCACAATCCAACATGACAGAAACCTCTTTTAGAATTTAGCTGTACTTACTGCATGTTCATAAAATTTAAGTGGCATGACACTGTATGGTTACTTGATGCAAAGGGTTGGTATGAAGGATAGTACAAAAATATGAGACTAAGGGTGGAATGCAATTATATATTATTGCATGTTATTATTTTATATAAATGTCTTAAAATTTTAATGCATGACTTGTCCGCTGGTTACTAATTAAATACATTTAAAACAGCTGGAAGATTGATGATTAGAAAGTGAAAAAATTACATAAAGTGATGAACAGGCTTTTTCAAGTATGGCTTGGCTCTTTGTCAGGGCTTCAGAAATGATGAAGCTGAATAACTTTGTTGATCAGGTGCTGAATATGCCATAAGCATATAATTAAACCAGCCCAAAACACAAGATTCCAGAGAGGTTTGACTAGAGTAAGTAGAATTATAGTTATTCCTCTTCACTGCTTGTGAAGCATAAGATCTCTACAGTAGCCCAGCACTGTTTTCACTCATGGCCATCATTTGCCTTCTGGTTTTCTGGAGAATGACTGATAATTGTTGGTTTATGGTAACAAGCTCCTTTTCCCCATGGATGGGCTATTAACCCATCACATAAACTTCCCCATTTATCCAGGCTTAGGATTGGCAAGACACCAGGGGTGTCCAGATAGATGATTAGAATGTTTTGTACTGTCACCAACAATGGTTGACATACAAATTTCCCACACAACTCGGTAACATTTTTTAAAAATAAAAATTACAACGGTGAGGAAAAAAGTAGCAAGTGATAGTTTGCCAGAATTTTATATCATCGTGGACATTTGTCACTACGCATCCCAAACAGAATCTCATGGAGACAGTATTACTTACTACTAGCCATAATTATGTGAAATTCTTGTTCAGCAATATTCTTTAAGATATTTTCCATTGACGTCTTTTTACTGTGATGGACAAACATGAGTGTGCAAGTACTCTTTTCCTAGAAACTTTACATCGTTTTATGATATACATTTTATGTTTCTATTTGAGATTCATTGCTCACCACTATCCCAGAATTAGCAGTATGATCATTGTTTGATTCACTACATAGAACAGAGAGGAAACAACAATATGAGCATTATATAGAATCATGGTTGTGACAACACATAGTTGGAGAAAGATTTGCCATCAATGTTAGAGAGAAGGTGAATACCATTAATTATATTGCATTCAGTGAAAGATCCGCTGTACATGCAGGAGGCCTGTCATTCACTGTGTGTATATATATATATATACACACACACATTTTTTCAGTGGTCTATCAGTGACAGCTTTATATCAGTCAGTATTGTACTTTTCAGTGGTAAATTGGAATACTGTTCAAAAACTTCAGCAGGTAACATTGATTGTGTCTTGTGTTAAATAGAATACCAAGAGTTGTGCATTATTTTCAAAATGATTATTTGTTTTATTTTTATTTAAATGAACTTTTCTTTTTTTTTTTTTTTTAAAGCAGAGTTTGCTATTGATAATCATTCTTACTAAGCTGTAGGATGAGTGCATGTACATTTATATATCACCATGTTATTGACAGCCTACAAATTTTCTACACTTAGTGCTTTTTCACAATGTTAATGTTGTAGTAGTTTTTGTATTTCATAGAAAACATGAACTGTTTTCCATCAGCTTGTCAATCTTTGACATAGCTCCATGATATGTTCGTTGTGAGTGGCTGTGACTGTGAGATGAAAGGGGATGGTGAACAAAATCAGTGTTTAGTAAGACAGTAAAAGGGAAAAAGCTATAGACAGATGCAAGAATGAATACTAATGGACTGATGATTTATTTATGATTGGATAGCAGAGCCAGGTTGTTGTTGTTTTTTTAAGTCATGCTGGGCAAATTTTGTGATTAGTTTGGATCTGAAAATAAACCCTCTAGATATGTTTTTAACCAGAGAGAGCTACTTTTATGATTATTGAATTGAGAGGGAGGAAAAAAAATCCTATTGTCACTAATTCCTTAAATAGATCAGCAGATTTTGAGAGACACAGCTGTAGATTTTTGTCTTAAAATTTTGTGATCATATCAGTGATAATCAGTTGCCAAAAGAACAGTAGCAAATATGAGAGAAAGTTTTTAATTGTCTATAATTATTTCCTCAAAATTCTTTCAAGCTCAGAAAATATTCATGAGGCTAGTCAATTAGTGATCTGCAATTTTCGCTTTTGAAAATATCATTCCAGTATTTTAAAATTTTTCTCTTAAGTAAATATTCAGCATCTATATTTGCACATGGTATTTTCAGCTACCTTATTCATTTTTCAGAATTCATTCTTCTTTTGATTGCTTGCTTTATACAATAAACTGTCATTCCTTTTTTATTTGATAATTGTTATACTTTTTGTTAGTTTTCTTTTAAATTTGGTGTAGATTTGTGTTGTTTATCTTACTGACTTCAGATCTGGAAATTAAGGCATGTCTTGTCTCCGAGATATCTGCTATAATTCTGCGTTTGTAATCTTTGTTCCTTATTTATCATTTTTTTTCCTCGCAGTATGCCGTTTTTTTCTGTTACAGTCATATCTAACCTTGTTTGATCTCCTGCTTAACTGTTGTCCTCAGCTTTGCATTGTTATTGGCCATAATAGCAGTGGCTGTGCTATAAATTGGAGTTTGTTCATCAAATACCAGTTATCTCAACGTCAAGGGAAAACAAAACAAAACCAACCATGCCAGGCCCCCAATGAGTTTGGACATGCCTATAGATGCATTTAAATATGTTCAGAGAGAATATAAAAATTTCGTTTGCAATATCTGTAGAATGTCTTTTTTTTGTTTTGTGTATTTGTTTACAATCTGCGATTCTACATTTATTTGTGATACAGTGTCCAATTTTATTGATTTATATCCATTATGTATTGTGATCAGTTGTAAAGCTGAAATACATCAAATGGAATTCAGACGATACTTTACACAGTATTTTGAACAATTACATTATACTTATTGGAGCCAAATTACTTCCAGTGGCCAAGATGAAGGTATGAAAAAGCCTTTGAAATATATTTTGAGAACTAATCACTTACTGGCCAGTCTACTTAAATCAGCAAGCTAAGCGTGTGCCAGTTATTTCCTTGTATATGAGGCCATCTCTACGCCATTCTTGTGATATATTTTTTTTTCTTCCCTGCTTATATTGTGCTCCCTGTTTTATCTCTTGAGTGAAATCCTTTATTCTTACACAGTTACAGCAAGCGTCCCTGAGATAACCTCCACCAGGAGGTTGAAATACGTACATAGAATGCTTACCGTACATAGAACGTAAGCAAGCATCCTTGATTGATTTTCATTGTCTTCTACACTCCTATCCTTATGTTCATTCCTTATTATGTGCAGTATTTTCTGTTCATACAATTTATTTGTACACAGTATTTGATTGCAGTTGTATTCTGCTGGTTTAGGGTGTTCGATCATTCCAAAATACAGTGGAACCCCGATAACATGCTCACCCATGGGACTAAACTCGAAGGCTCGTGTTATCAGGGTGAGCGTGTTATCAGGATCAATCATTTTTCTTGTCCAAACTCGTGCCGATTTTTGGAAATGTGAAAAAAAAAAAAAAAAAGGCTAAGAATGAATTTGAAATAAAACAGAATTAGATCTTGGCGGCCTGGCACTGTCCGGTTACATAAGACACTTCTACAAAATCGAGGCATCTCATGCTAAAACTTGGATTGTTTTGAGAAAAGTTCGCAAGTTTTCACAAGATCCTGGGATGAGACTTTAAAATTATACAGTGAGTGGAAATTCAAAGAACTGTATGATCCTACAGGCAGTGTCGTCATCATAATCATCAAGCGTGGATTATCTAACTAGATCTATTTTCTAGATCTGGACCGCGAATTGCGGTCCTCTCACATTAGTCTCTCTAAGACCATGAGCACATTATTTGTTGTTATCATACTCTGACTTTCCATCAACTCTCACGGGATCACTCGATGCATGTTGTCGGGTGTGGGGAATTAAGTGCTTTGAACTTCGATCTCGGTCTTCAAACAGCCACCAAACAGCAGTTCGACTCTCGTCCGAAGCATGCGCAAAACTCTTCGT
>JBCEWB010000018.1:933586-949605 GCA_039654565.1 Peronia peronii | reverse complement strand
CCCCCCCCCCCCCCCCCCCCCCCCCCCCCCCCCCCCCCCCCCCCCCCCCCCACTCCAAACAAGAAAAAATGGAGAAAAAGGGAGGAGAAAAACGGGAGAGCGCGGCTGAAATTACCGTAACGAAACGGCGTATTCCTCTTACCTGAAGACGTGAGTGCATGGAACTGGCGATGGGGAATTTGGGCAGTCTGCCTGCCAGGCTGGCTCTTACATTTGCACCACTCACTACCTGGGCGATGTCTTGAAGAAGATGGGAGGGGGGTGAGTAGGGGAGGGGGAGGTGTAGACAGGTAAAAGCTAAACAAGGCCGCGAATGGGGCGGGTAGGCAGACAATGCAAGGGGAAAGGATGGGACGGGGTTGGCGCGGTAGGTCGTATGCAGTGGAGTAGGCAACATGCCAAGAAAGGTAAGCGGCGGATGGAGTTCAGAAAAAAAAAAAAAAGAAAGAAAGAAAAACCGAAGGGGGCAAAATGAAATAGGAAAGAGTAATAGGTAAAAAAAAGAAAGAAAAGGCGGAGCACGTGCGCTACCGTCAGAAGACGAAGAAAGGAATGTTTCCACTTTGAGCTATAGCTTCCGTACCTTCTTTAGACTTAGTTAAGGAAACATAGACAGGGTTTACAACTGTAGAAGGCAAATGACTGGCGTAGTAAGTATTTCAATAGGTAATGGAGGGAGATAGAAAGCTTAGAGATACAAAGCTAGATGTCTGCATCCGTGGCAGCCTTCGTTTTGAGATCTTAACTACTGAACATCGCTCCCCTCCATCATTCCAGTCTGCGATGGTCTGGCATTCGTCAGATTTGTCAGATCTTTTTGACTTCTGGGTCCAGACACAAGTACTACCGCATTAACTTGACCTACTCCACTTTTGTCCAACCGTTAAGGCCCTCGGTCGAGTCTGTGCCAGTGCATTCTCTCACAAGACTAAACTTCACTAGGTTGTTCTATATCTAAATAGGTCACTTAACAAGGCACTGGAATAAAGGTGCTAGATCTATATGTGACACAATTTTACGCCTATAATAATCTTTTGAACAGCGTTGTTTTGAACTTTATGGCCTAGTCTTTATGGGAAACAGCATTGTTTGAAAGGACTTCCTTTCTCATCTGAATGTTCATGGATATCGAAAATGCTGCTTTTCCATGCAGTTAGTGTATACGCACGAAGGCAGAGAAGGGTTAACGGTTATGACATGACGGATTGAACCCCGCATGGCAAGATCTAGTTTGGGGAGCCTTTGTAAGAGGTCCGCGCTTCCCCCCTTTGATAGCAGAAGGTAATGACCCGAGAAGGACCTAGGATGTGGTCGTTCACCTTGCGATGACGTCGCGGGTTCAGCTCGGCTCGGACGAACGACATAGGAATGAACTTGTCCTTCTGGGATAGAACATAATAGGTATTCCCGTGGGAGAACAAAGGATATCTGCCAACCACATTCGGTGTCCCTGTCTCCGTTATATAAACTGTTCATTTTCTCACATTTTTATAAGAAAAGGCTGTCAGTTTGGCTCTTTATCGCTTCAATATCGTATAGCAGCACTGGTTACTGTACTGATTTGACTCATCGAACTTGAGCAGAATTAACTTTTCTTCCAGATTTCTCTTTTCTTATAACCAGGAAACTAGTACATGTAGAGAGGACTTTCACCCTTGGTTTTGGCCACAGAAAAGGGGAAGGGGGGTGGGGGGGGGGGTAATAAGTTTGGTGGTGAGCGCACTGAACAGTCATGTACTCACTTTGACAAACGACAGCTGAGGGAACACTGCGATTGATTAAGTCGCTGACTTTTTTTTTTGTCCGTTTCTTTGGTCCAATACTTTATTTCCTCTTGGCTGGTCGACCATCAGGCTATTCCTCGGCATATTTAATGAAATAGGGAGAGATGAGCTGTGGAGGGAGAGGAAATTAAGGATTATATTATTATAGACGGTGAGGATGGAAAGGCTTAGAGGGAGTGTTGGGAGGAGAGGATGTTCTATACGGACCTCATAATAAGGAAATATAAAACCATCCCAAAATGCAAGCCTACGAAAGATGAGATTTTTGCCGCGTACATTTTTGTACAATAATACATGACATGACTTCTTGGGCGCCAACCGGAAAAAGGCGCGGGGCGGAAATTATGCGATCACAATAGGAAGAGCAGGGGAGAGAGCCAAAGGTCGGCATGCAGACTAGCCAGACAGAAGCGAACAGGGGAGAGATAGAAAGAAGGAAAGGGAGGAGAGAAAAGGAGGGGGGAGCCGGGGTTGTGCGAGGGCGTTGGCCGGGGATGAGTTGTCGCGGGAGGTCTCCAGGAGGTCAGTAGCCTCCCTCACGCCTGTAGCAACGCAAGGGGTGCTGAGGGGAGTGGGCTTGGGGTGGGGGGTCAAGCCAAGGAATCCTTCGGTCCGACCACAGCAGACATCTCTCACACGTCGTGCTGTGAGAGACCCGGGCAGTCAGTCAGGTTGTTGGCGGGATGAACGCATAAAAACACCATTCGCTGTCGGCTTCAAAGAGATTCCTTCCTCCTCTTTTATAACATTTATAAAGTGTAGAAAAAGGAGGGTGGGATGAGGTGGAGGCTGTAGGAATTTCATGGCTGCTGCTCCGCCTTTTTTCCCTAAGAACGGCCTGGTCAGACAAGAGCTGAAGAGTTATTGAATCGCTCGAATCAGGTATTATACCGGCATATAAGTCTTACAGTTGTCTGTCTTATTGATAGTGATGGGAAAGACTATGCATGGTGATGACCTTTAGAAGCGAACTCCCGATTTGTTGTCAGTCACAAAACCCGGAGGAAAATGAAATGTACAGCCATGTCACTACGAAGCTTGAATGAAAGACGAGGGATTAGTCCAGTCCATCACTGTGCAAAGAGCTCTCTTCTCGGACGAGAGTCAACAAAGATAATGCCTTCTGTCGAGCATGAAGTACTCACGGCTGTCAGGCACGTGCCCATTGCCCCATGTATCATCCGAAACTTTCATCCTTACTCTCCAGACTCCAGATGGCCAGACAGTACAGCACAGCGGACCCCAGCTTTCGTCATGTCTGCGCTCAGTCAGACTTCTTTCTACTCTTTTTTCTGAAATGACCCGGTTACATCTTCCATCTACTTCATCACCATTGCGAGGCAGTAGGAGAAGAAACGTGAGGAATAAGAAATACTCCCCTTCCCCGAAAGAAAAAGGAAAGGGGGAGGGAATGTGTTGGATTTTTTCTGGATTTTTGCCTTGTAAATTTCCCCTGCCGCTTCTTTATAATAGAGTGAAAGGGATACCTTTATGAAAATGATACATGGCATTTCTATCAACAAAATCTCAGCCGCTCATACTAGCACTCAGCTCAGCATGGCCTCGCCCACCTTATCCCACCCCACCCCACCCCACCGTACCCTCTTGGAAGATTCACGGGCTTTTCAGGAAGCCCTAGGCGAGGCCGGTGTGTGTCTTGAGGAGAGCAGTAGCGTCTTTGTTGTGACGGGCGGCTCCGAATGTTTTTGTACAGGGGCGGGCGCTCTCCGGCACTGGTTTATCGCACGTACCTGCACAAGTACACTAGATCTATCACAGCACTGTACTGATCTGCCTCGTCTGACCCTCTCTAGCCTAGCCTAGCCACTCACTCACTCATTTCCACACACTCTCTCTGTCTCTCTCACTCACACACTCTTCAGCGCGCTCCGAGAGCAGGGCATGTGTAGTGAGTAAGATGATATTGCGAGACTGTCGGCCTGCCCTCCTAAAGGTTCATCAACCGCTCCACCAGGGCTAAAAATTCCATCGCACTTGCAAAACTTTGAGCTATCTTTTTTTTTAAGAGCTTACCCAAAGTTCGCCCACACTCAACTCGCGGCGGCACGTGCGACGAAAAATGGATGGGTATTTCCAGAGGGTCTGCGAGCGCCCACATCTCATCCCTCCACCTGTACCTCTCCTCTCTCCACCTTCCCTCAAACGTTCTGCCTCTCGTCATTCTTTCATAGCTGACTTTGAGCTCACCTTAGCTCGTGCCAGCAGCTACAGCTTTGCTCACCTACGCGCGCAGCCGCTGAAATGCCAGTCGTGCTGTACGGGGAAATCTGGTCTTTTCGTATTTCTTCTTTTGAGCAGCTGGTGTAGGGGAGAAAGAGAAAAGGCAAGGAAAACTCGGAACCCCTTCTTTGACTTGCGGAAATAAGAATAGAATTCTCGAATGGTTAAAGTGAGATCGAAGACGCGATGCTGTTTCTGCAAGGAAGCAACTTGATTCAAGATGGGAGGCGTTGTCCCGAAATGAGCCAGTGATCTTCATCCCCGAGACAACAGAGACACATGGCCCGTCCTCACATTGGCGGAGTCATTGTTACAGCGCCGCTGGTCCCGGAGATCAAATTGATGGAGATTTAAGAGGCAGAGTGTGAGTCTGGCCTGGCCTGGCCCAGGCTTTGTCCCACTGACCCACTTTTCATTTGCCCTCTTCCACTCAAACATCTCTCCCTCTTCCCCCACCCATTTCCTCAGTTTCTACGGTGAGTGCCCCATCGTCGTAAAGAGGAGAGATGGTGAGGATGGGCGGGGAAGAGAGAAAGTGAGGAGAGGAGAGGGGGAGCGGGTTAGGGGAGGCGGAGACTTGGTCCAGACAGAGTCGAGTTTCACAAGTTGAAGTCGGGACATCTTTGGCATTAAATAATCAAATTTCGAGAGTTGGGAAAGGACAGGGAGAGGATGGACAAGACATCAGACATTATGAGGAAAAGGAGGCGGAGAAAGGGTAGAAAAAACAGTACAGAGAAGGGGAGACGATCGGTTTGGTTAATCTTCAGATATTTGACACAGAGGCTAGGGGTGAGAAAGGCGGGCGCAAATACAGACAAGAGGTCACGTGATCATGTCTCCAAATAACTGTGTGTGTCTCGACAACCTTCGAGTGGACCCCTTTTTCTCTCTCCCCTCTCCTCCCAGTATTGCGCATACCCCCCCCCCCCTCTCCTGTCCGCAGGAACCAGTAGGAGAAGGGCAAAAAATCTCGTTACTTTGGCAATTCTGGGCTGTAGACCGACCTTCCAGCCACAAGTATTGATCTGAAGAGTTCGGTGCGACATAAGGTTGGCGGTGTTTTTTTTATTTTTTATTATTTTTTTTTTCTCATCCTCTGTCTCTTGTGATGGAAACCAATTGGAGCTCGGGAAGAAAAAAATCAGACGGCGGAGGGAGATAGGGGCGATTTGGGAAATCTTTTTGTTCTGTTTTTTTTTATTTCACTGAAAGGTCTGCCGTGCAAAGGCATGCCGACATTCTATTGTCGATATTTATGCATTGTCTGTTCAAGCCCATTTCTTGCTAAATTCCAGGTTTGGTTCCCCTTTAGCTAATGGATAGAATGGAACTCCGATTGGTCGTTCAATGAATCCTTTCTTCTTGTCCCTTTCTTCTTGTAAATCACAGGAGCTGTCTTAAGTCACCCATTAGATCCCATTCAACCTGATGGAGTAGCGTGAAAATATGCGAGGAGGGTGTCCTAAAGACACCTTAGCTGTCAGGGAAATATGTTTTGACTGGCAAACTATTGATAGCTGCAAATCGGATATACCATACTTCTGTCTCGTGGAATACTAAAATGAAATAATATATCTTTTCTTCAGTGTTTTCTAGGACGGAACAAAAAAGTTTGTTTCCCGGCCTCGAAGCTTCTGAGGGGTCACCTGCCGAACTTGGCGGATCCACGTCGTTGGATTAGGCCTACCGATCAAGTTGATCCCTTGTAATGGGAATGTTATATGAGAATAGAACTTGAGAGGTTAAAACAGTAAAGTCATCCGCCAGAGAAGTTAACCACTTTACTAGGGAAATTTTTATAAGTTTACTCCTAGCCACCGAGTCTTCTTCTTTTTTTTTTTTTCTTAAAGCATGTGAGATGACCTGTCAGGAAAAGGTTCAAAAAAGGACATGGGGGCTGTCTTGACTGTAGACTCTTTCCCCTCACCCTCGTTTTCTTTTCTTTTCTTTTTTTTTTTTGACTTTATGACCGCCATGCCTTCAGAGGTTAGCAGGAAGGGCAGCGGACGGAGGGCAGAGAAAACAGGAATATAAAAGTGTATCGTTCTCAGTGTCGCGTGGGTGATGACTTCCGTGACCCGCTGCACTGACGCGCTCTGGGTTCTGCCCCCTTTTTGGCCACTTAGCCTGAGCATGCCCCTGGTTGAATACCTGGCTTGTAAGACCAGTTGATGCTCTGGTGGCTTAGTGCACAAGGCAGTCAAGTGCAGACACCCCTCCCCGCACTGAGCAAAAACGTGCTAGCAACCAACTAGCAGTCATTTGAATGGTTCACTCTCAGCAAGCTTTTACCCACCTCATCGCTATGCATGGATGCACCACCAAACCATTCCAACATTAGAATAATAATACGAAAAAGGGAAGAGCGAGGAATGTAGGTATGGCCTCTGGATAGTATGTCACTCTCCTTCGTGCTCCAGTGATATATGTATATGTATAGGACAATCCCACATGACCACAGACATCACTTCAGGTCATGCTTGGGTTTTCCCATCCCATCCTTTGCCAACTCCCAGCTCAGAATACCTGAGAAAAGTCAGCAGGATGAATGAGGTGAAAGGCCCTACTGTGAGGCTGTTGTTTAGTAGACATTGTTCCTATGTGGTATTTGTATTTGTTTGCCTCTGTACATTGGTGTGATTTATTGCCCCCTAACAAAAGATGTCGTTTTTATGTCATTCTCAGGAACTCGTGTCTATAGTCCACCAGAATGGATCTGTAACCGCCTGTACAATGGACGCCAAGCCACAGTCTGGTCTCTAGGCATTCTCCTCTTTGATCTGGTCAACGGTGACATTCCATTTGAGCAAGATGAGCAAATCAAGGCTGCCCAGCTTCACTATAAGACTTCCCTTACTCCAGGTAGGCCTCACCCTTCTTCTGCACGGTCATTTTAAATATCCAACACAGATGAAATGAACTGATGAGATATGAGCAGCAACTATTTGAAAATAATGTTTCTGACAAAAATATAAATGGCATACTTTAGAAGATATCTGAAATGTTTGAATTATCTCTTGATTTTTAAGCATCAAAGCACATTGTTATAATTTTTTTTATTTGTCTTTTGCAGCCTGCAAGGATCTGATTCGCAAGTGCCTTTCCATTGAGCCTCAACAGAGACCAACTCTTGAACAGATCATGCAGCATACGTGGATGGCCAAAGCCCACCCTGCAGTTCAGATTCCAGAAAATCGCAAAAGAACAACAACATCAGGCAAGGTTGTGGACGTCACACTCCTCAGCAGCAACGAAAGTCTTTGATGGTCAAAGCCAAGACACCTAGGTTATTTTAATTTAGTATCTAATTCCGCATGACCAGCTCACACCCCCTTCTCAGAACTTGGTCAGCCAGCTTGCCTCGGCTTCTGATTGCTCCAGGCCATCTGTCGGCCAGCAGCCCACAACGACTCATGAGAATAAAGATTCAACCCATCAGCATACCAGAGTGAGAAGATGCTCAGAGGAATCACATCTCCAGAATGAGCCTCAGTCCCTCTCAGGAAGTGCATCTGTGTCATGACTGGACTCACAGACGTCTTCGTCTGATCTGATGCTGGAGATATGGTGTAGCTCAGAATATGCCAGGGACACTCATGTGTAAAGTGGCGATGATGCGTCAGAGAGAAGAGCGAAACTTTGCGGTCAGATTTGTTGCATCATTGGTGAACTGTTTTAGAAGTCTCCATCAGATGACAAGTGCTGCATACAGTTATCGCCTCTCCTCAGCCTCAATAGAGCAGCAAACAGCCAAGCGTTACCTCTTCCATTCAGTGCAATTAGGAACACAAACAGACTACTATTTCACTCGCAGTCAGGCATTGAAAAGGACCGTTGTGATTCACACAGAACCATATTATGGCACTCGGTGGTGTAGCAGAAGTAGAGGCTCAAACCTCATTGGTGGTAGCTTTGTCCCAAACAAACAGCAGTCAGTCAAGATTACCTGTTAGAAGAAACATTTTATCTGATCCCTTTCATCATTTTTATTACAGCTCTTGAGAAAATGTAAAGGCAGGAAAAGCAATACATTTGTTCTTATTCTTTAAATTTTAGGCTAAATTTATTGAGTGGCAAGTGTCTCATGTGGCAGTATTAATTACATAATAATCATATATACAAAGAACATCATCTCTTTGACATATTTATTGTTTCAACATCGACGTATACAAACTAGATATTAGTTGTATGAAACTTCAATTTTTTTTTCTCATACTTTTTTTTGTCATTTCAGTTTTTGTTGTCTTCGTCTTCACCCCTTTTTTTATTATTCCTTTTTATTTCAACCACACACACAAGAAACAACTATGCACAGAAATGGGGAACAGCTTCTTTTGTTAGTAAACCCTATAAAACTTTTTCTTTTTCTTTTTTTTTTTTTTGTATTATAAATAATGATCTATGTTTAATTTTTTTCTTCTTGAAACTTTTGAAGTGTACGTCTAGTCAAATGTCATGATACATATAAATTCATTTCAGTAGCATACAATTACTTCCTCCCATCCTTTCCATTTTTCTCTTCCCTTCCCCCCACATCTCTCAGTCAAAGAGACAAATTCTATTGTAATGCATTACTACCATACTACATACAACATGCACCATCCTTGTTGTACCATCATAACCCAAGAACTGTTCAAGTTTATACAATATACAGTGAACAATCTCACCTTCCCTCCATTCTGCCAGTTTCCATACCATGCAAAACGCACTGAGAGCCAAAGGTCTCCTTCCATTACCACCAACAAAAGCCTCAATGCATTCCAGAGCAGTATTGTCAGCCTCAATGACTGAGCTGCCTTCTCTCATCCATCCATCCACTCATCCACCCATCCACCCCAAATCCTTCTCCACTCATCAGCCATCCCATCCTCACCTGGTGTCTTTAGTCTGTCTATCTGAAAAGCTTTCTGAATATAAATGAATGGTAATTAAAAAAAGAAAGAAAAAGAAAAAAAAGTTTTTAAAAAAAAGGGATAAGGAGGAAAACATCTATCTTATTTCACATTTGAAAAGAACTGTTACATTATCAACAGGAATTGTGTAGATTGTGGAACTGAGAAAATATAGCTCTGACGAAAAAAAAAAAAAAAAGCTTATGCTTCATGTAAAAAATAAAAAATAAATAAATAAAATGTATAATAAAAAAAATAAAAAAGAACTTCGAAATTTAAATGAAAAGTTTAGTCTTTTTTTTTTTTGTGGACATTTATGTGGAAAGCTTTCAGATAAACCAGGCGAAGGTTCACTGCACATCTTCAAATAATCCTGGTGGCCTTTGTTATGCAAGGCCATTGTTCTCATCCCATTAGTCAACTGCCACCAAGTGAATACCAAGCAAGTGACTATACTATTGAGTGCCCTATACTTTATCAACTACTGTGAACCGAACATTTTGAAAAAAGTCAGAAAAGACACTCACTGCCATACAATGCAAGAATATATATATACATATATATATATAATTGTTCCGTTTTTTTTTTTTCCTTTTGTTTCTGTTTTTATGTGTCAGTGATTACAATACGATAATGAATAATACTATTGTACAATGTGCTCTAGGTCAGAAGTGTTGTTTGGCAATGGTTGCCTAGCAACAGAGAAATCTCAGTTTTGTTGTAGGTCTGTTTGTTTTTTGTTTTTTTTTGAGGTAAAGTTTGTATGCAAACTGGCACACTAAAACATGATCATCCACCATCTCATTCGTTCAACGGAAGCATGTTGTTTGCTTGTAAGTATGTAAATATGACTGATTGTAATTTATGGCCTCATCTATTTATTGATGCATGTAAACAGTATAAAGATTAATTTATCTATTTATTATGAATTTTCAAAGTTTCGGTTGTTTATTTGGTTATTATTTATTCTTTTATTTATTTATTTATTTATTGCTGAAATTTGGAGAAAAGGGAACATTTTTTGAAAAAGAATCTTTGAGCAGGAATCGGGTTTTCATGTAAAGTATAATTTCTAAGTCTTTATGTATATTGTACAACAGAACAGAATGCATGTATTTATTTGGGAGTCTGAAGTGAAAGAGTTTGGTGTATATATTACATAGATGATTTAATTTATGAGAAAGTAATTAGAGCAGGAACCCTGAGCTGAAATTTGATGAAATGATTATGAAATGCCTTGAAGAGTGTGATTTCTATGTACATATGTCCATGTTTAACTCAATAACTTATTTATTTGTAAAACTGAGACCTTTCTGTTGCTTGACCCCTTTTGCCACATGGGGTCTTGTCAGGGTGAAAAGAGCCTTTCGTCTTTTCATCTTTTAGGTGTTAATCAATTGAACAGATCCCCTTTTACCCTGACAGAACCCCAGTCTTGTAAATTTGCCAGGTGCTACGCCAAAGCTGTGACCATGTTGGTGGCTAACTGACACACAACACGTGATAACTATTCCATGCCAAGTTGGCCTACCAACATTGCCATAGTCTAATAAATTATTTTCAGACAAATCATTTTCTTTTTTTTTTTTTTTTTTGTTTGAAAGAATTTTTTCCCACTCCTTGTTCACACCATCTGAAAATGAACTTTTTATTTTGTTGCTCACACCTTCCAATGGTTCATCTCAATTCTCTTCTTCTTCTTTTTTTTTTTTTTAAAACATCCCATAATTTATTAATTTCAATTGGATCATTCATCGCATCGAAACAGCCATGTCAAATCGAACATATTTGAATCGACATTTTCACCTTTATTCGTCCGCTCATCAAAGCTTCACTACTCACATCCCACACTCTCCTCCTTCATTACAATAGAGCCTGTCTGTCAATCATTTCTGGTGAAAATGATGTTGTGTTTCCATGCTCACCTGTTTTCTCTGATGTTAGTAAGTTCTTAGCGATCCTGTTTTGTCCCCCCCTCTTATGTTCTTTTTTTTTTTTTTTTTTTGTGATGTGTTGTATCATAGTGTAGAATACAAGTCGTTGTTAAGGGTTAAAATGCTTTTTTATTGTGTGGTGTCCTAGCATTAACCCTCCCTTCCCCCAATATCCAAGGCAGCAGGCTAATGAAGCCTCAAGCAAGCAAGATATCAATGCAACAGACTGTACATGTTTAATCCTTATCCTTTTTTAATTTTTTTTTTTAAACTTACCCAATCTCCCACTCTTTGATCTACTATTCTTTTGTAATTTTTAAATTCTAGACTTTGAAATTCTGTTGTTGTTGTTCTGATTTTTATTTTTCATTTTTGTGAAGGTAGCCATTTATCATTGAACAGCAAGAGGATTACAACAGCTATATCCTAGTACTTTTGCCTTTAAGCATTATGCAGACCTATTCAGGTTGTCAGCTGAACTTGGATTCTAACTCCTTAATTTTCCTAAAGGGTAGTTATCAAGCCCTGTCTGCAGTTGAGGATTCCTACTAGTGTATTTTTTTGTTGATGTATATTTGTGTTGGTACATTGATTCATTTTTTTCATTTTAGAAATTCATGTCAGCAGCAAATTTCATGTTTTCTTAAAATCTGAGAAGAAAAAAAAAAGATCAAATTAAAAGAATCATAGAAACAGCAGGAGACATCGATATTGTTATATTTTGGATAAGTTGCCAGATTGGCCTTTTAGAATATTAAATTTGGCTTACAGGACCATGAAACTTGCTACCTGTCACTAACTGTAATTTTGACATCCATCAATATTAACATCCATGTTGAAGGAGATTGATGTTGTGAGAGTGTATTCCTTTCTTCCCTCCCCCTCGGCCCCCCTTTTTCTTTTTCATTTGACATTTTATTTTCTTTGGATGTTTAAGTCATTTTAACATTTGTCCATTTACTCATCCATTTAATCTTGAAGTATCAATAATGAAAATGTTATTATATACCACTGTTTATTACTACAATGAATTGGTTTCTTATTATGAATGCCCTTTTTGGTGACAAATTACATCACTGGATGTTATGATTCTGACAAAATTTGGAAATAAATGAAATGTCTACCCCCTACAAAAATTCTGACATGCATTTTTTAAAACTCAGTGAGGTCAATGGGGGATACTTGGCAAGGAATAATGAAAAGAAAAAAAAAAAAAATTGAGATGAATTTCATTTGTAATTCAAAAGGACTACAATTTTTTAGGAAGAATATTCTGTTCATCTGCTCACATCTTTCATGATTCCATCCTACTGGATTTACTTCTAAAGATCCCATTCGCCACTGTTTCCATTATTTATCACACATTTCGCCCATTCTTGGACCTTTCCCCTCATCATGTACATAAATCACTCATGAGTATTTATTTATTGGTCTTAAAGAACGAGGCGCGACTACATGAGACTGAAAGGGCGCATGGAACGGTTGCGGACATGTAGGCTTTGCATGAGTGCCTCAAAATACTTCACTAAATATCCTGTACTTAGTATGAGACTTGGATGAATCAAAGGTCGATATCATGGACCTGGAAGTTGATGGTTACAATGAGTACTACGTACACCACAGAAGTTATTGTACAACAACCACCATCTGCGTTCACTCTGTCAGCTATTTATTTTAGCAGGCAAAGGTCCAATATTCATACTGAGACAAGGTTATTGGTTTGCTCAAGTGAAGATGTGGAGAAATGGAAGATGAGCATTTGAATTTACAAGTAGAAAGAAATGAATGTGAGTGAACGAGTTGTTTCATGGGAATCTGTAATTTATCCGGTAACATGCATTTGGATTTGTTGTTTATTATGTAAAGCTGTAAATTATGAGTACTAGTAGATTTTGGAATGTGTCATGAAAACGAGTATTTAAAGATGCATGAAAAGATGTTGGGATTGTATGAGCGGCTGTTGTATGTCGAAATGTGAAGAAAATATGTAAATTATTGCCAGTGCACATGAACTGAAATAACAGAATGGAGAAATGTTTGAATGTGTAATGTAAATAATTATTTTTTGAAGAAAAATAAAAGAAATAAAAATAAAACCAAAATTTGTTGTGGTTTTTCATATCAGTGTCATATTGTCTTGTGTTGTTTAGAACTGTTACATGTTGACGTGTATCCTATTTAGCTGAACACCTTTTTTTTCCCCTCTGTCTTATGCTTCCATCTTTATTACTTTTTTTCCTGAGAACTTTCTTTTATCTCCTATCATCAATAAGCTACATGTTTTGTCAGCTGTCCCTTTTGGGGGGGCCTCTTAATCTCCAGGATTCATAAAGCTGATGAAATGTGGGAATAATGGTCCAACTTTTGCATACTGAAGACTGTTATGATGGAGATGATGACTTTGGTGAAGAAGATAATGACGGTTCAGAAGTTGATGCTGGAGACGTTGATAATTGTGGAGACTCTCCTGAAGATGGAGATGTTGGTGATTGCGGAGATAGTGATGAAAGTGGAAACGTTGAAGACGTTGATGTTGATGATCGTGAACATGTTTATGGTGGTGGAAACGTTTATGGTGGTGGAAATAGTGATAATTGTGTAGACGTTGATGATTGTGAAGACGTTGATTGTGTAGATATTGATAATTGTGGAGACACTAATGATTGTGATTGTGTAGACGTTGATGCAGATGGAGACTTGGATGAAGGTGGGGACATTGATGAAGGTTTGTGATTGTGTAGACGTTGATGAAGATGGAGAATGTTGATGAAGGTGGAGACGCTGATGATTTTAGACATAGTCAATGATTTTGGAGCAGATGATGATGGAGACGGACGTCGACCATAATAGTACTATGGACGTTTTACATTCTCTGCACACCTTTCAATCTCCTGGGGGTGGTTATCTCAGGTGGTAGTGGAGAGAAGATTAGATAGCTCTTAGTGCTGATAGTGGTTATATTAATGATCATTGTGACTGATGCTGATGATAGAAGCGACTAATAAGGTTTTGATGACGAGCGTGGAACTGATATGATCAATCCTTGGCTAGCGATGATGATGACAAAAGGAATGATATTGTGGATTGTTTTAATATAATAGATTCTGATATTGAATTTGCAACTCTGAGCTTTGAGGTGCATGGTTCTTGGCTTCAGATCTTTGTACTTCTCTAAACTTTTGATTTGCTAAATCAGGTGAATTGCTGCGTTCTCTTGTGCTCTATCAATGCAAGAAAATGCCATACATGTAGTATGTTATGTTACAGAATCAAAGAAGTAAAAGTAACTGTTTCTCTACAGTGGTTGATGAAGATCAGGTGTGTTGATAGACCACCAGATTTCAGTGTGGTTGGAGCTACGGTAAGAATTTGGAAATAAAGTTTGGTCGACTTACGTTTGGCGCTTATCTGGTACGGGAGAGCTGATTGATTGAGAATGTCCCTGCGATTGTCCTAAAGTGGTACAAGCCTTTAAGTATCATAAGGAGGGGATGCAGACGGTGGGAAACAGTGATGGTTTGTCGATTCCACAGAAACCATAAGTCACCCCAGCTTGGATGGTAGTGCTCATCTCAGTATGATATGAATGGATCAGTTATGACCGCGCCAGCTATACAGTTCTCGTTTAACACTTGGGCTACCAGAACCCACAATGCCCTAAAAGTCTGAGAAATCATTTTCAGCTTTCAAGTCTGGTTTTTCCAAATCTTTTTTCAGCCAAGACGTGACATGTCATTAATTTTTAGTTTGACTTTCAACCTCAGACCTGGTGTGAAGAATGTTCAGGTACAATGGAACTATTACAACTTTATGAATCATTTCAAATGTCCAGATCTGATCTCTCTAACTTTTACTCAACAAAAACATAACATTACAATCAATGTAGCTGTTTTGACTTTCAATATTGCTGCCTGACAAAATAAAATAATTGTTCCAGTGTGTTGGAACAACTACATACAATTTTGAGAAATCAAATTTAAGGCTTTCCAATTTGGCCAACATAGCAATGTTCCTAAACAATTAATAAAATATCTGACCCATTTGCCGGGGGTCGCCGTGGCTATGTGGTTTGGCGTCTGCTCCATGGTGAAAACAACTCTTCGGCGACTCGGTGAGATTATGGGTTCGACTCACGGGTCCTCCCATTGGGGGATGGAAAGACAGGAAGATCGGAACCCTGCATTTTTTTTTGTTCAGTGACTCAACGGTCCCCTGGCTTTCTCTGGGGCTAGCCCGACGTCTAGCTGTCTCAGATAAGGGCGGAGATCCCATTACGTTAAGCACGTTTAAAACCCATAGGCAGTTAAAATTTGATGAAGAGTAGGCGGAGTGCCGCTGTCCGGGCAAAATTTCCCAATTCCAAATTTCTATCCACAAAAATTCTCAGCAAAAACAGGCACCAACTTAAAGCCGAGATAATCTTATTTTCCGAAAGGCTTATAAAAAAAAAAAACAAACAAACGACAACGACCCATTTGCCAGCTTCGCTGTTTCATGTATTGAATTGAATATTTAACATTCACTTACTCGTACGCGATTCCTGAGATTGAAATCTTCTTCACCGGGAAACTACTGACGTCTTTGGTTTGCAGAACGACAATTTTTTTTTTCATATGACAATTAAGGGCATTATCATTCCTTAATATAGCGTAAACCTACTTCAATGGGCACATTAGTCACTCAGTTATCTGAATATAAATTCTAAAGGCTACATATCTGCGCCTATCTACCACATGGTTTCTGACTTGGCGGACAGGCGCAATAGCAGGCTCTTTCCCATAATATTATTATGAATGACAAGTTCATCCATTCTTTTTCTCTTTCTTTCCTTCCTGTCCTTCTTCTTCTTTCTTTTTCTCTTTTATAGGCGTACCTCCGGTCATCAGTCGCGAGACACTCGTCTGTAACTTAATGCAGCCCTGGATCGGGTCAAAGGTAAACTCTGTTCATACTCGGACAATCGTGTGTCCAGTCTAATGCTGACCGGCCTGAGATTGTCTTAGTCCGTGCTACAGGCCGGACATCCAGGTCATGAGGGCACGCAGAGGACAAATCTATGTGGGGGTGACGCCACTTTAAATACCAGAGGTAAACTTATCTATCTATCTATCTATCTATCTATCTATCTATCTATCTATCTATCTATCTATCTATCTATCTATCTA
>JBCEWB010000018.1:916175-933486 GCA_039654565.1 Peronia peronii | reverse complement strand
ATCTATCTATCTATCTATCTATCTATCTATCTATCTATCTATCTATCTATCTATCTATCTATCTATCTGTTTAACTGTGCATTTATCTGTCCTGCCCATCTACATTATTCTGTCTATTTACCATATCTGGTGTTTTATTGGTCTGTTTGTCTGCTTGTAGGTTTTTTCCAGTGTCCTTTCGATTTTTTATCTTTGTCCATTAATCTACTACTTTGTCCCATCTTGAGAAATTGCCCAAAAAAAATAGCATAGCTTACGCATGATCATCTTCAAAAATATCCCTGTCCTCCAAGGTGTTTTGAAGCACTACCCGAGGTCGCCAGATATCTTTGGTCAGTGGATGAATTCGAAACTGACCACCGTAGTCTGCAGGGTTCCACTGGAGGAGCTGTAGTAGATAATTACATGGATAAAAAAAATATATTTTTGAATAAAGGAATGGATAGAAAGTGGCCTAATGAAAGTTTGATTCTTTGAACTGATTTTTTTTCCAAATTAGAGCAATTTCATCAATTTTGACTTATTTTTTAATATTACTCTAGTACAGCCGTCTTCTCCAAAGAAATTATGATTTTCTATTTTAAATTCTAAAGTTTTAACAAAATGTTTAATTTCGATCTTGATCTTATTAGTCTTTTCCTAACTTTTGATATTTGTCATGGAAACGTTCTCTCTTGCTTTAGATGACAATTTTGGAAGTGATGTGTTTTTCTTAATAAGTTGTTAAGCCTGACATTTTTTATGTTTTTTTTCTCTGTTTTTTCTTTCTTTCTGTTGAAATTTCAATGCAAGCATCCCCCCCCCCCCTTTCCAGCCCCCCTCCCCACAACTTTTATTTCAGTCTGCGAATAAATTCAATGACAGCATTACCAATATGCATCAACTCTTTTTCTCTTTCCCAAACTAATCAATATAAACAACAGATTTCTTTTCCTGAAAGCTGGGGCTGAACTACTGCAACTGTAAATCTGCATATTTTGGACTTTAGAACTGTCCAAACTCTTAAGTTCATCATTCAGCATTAACCTAATCCTTTCCCAAACTGAGTAATATTAACAACAGATTTCCTCTACAGAAAGTTGAGGCTGGACTATTGCAACTGCAAAACTGCCATATTTTTTGTTTTTGAAGTGTCCAAATTCTAAGATTCACCATTCAGTATTAACCCTAAAAGTGCCAGCAGAAACTACTGAACTTCCTGCTGGTGAGATAAATGGGAGATTCTTTTGACCATTCCTATTACTTTCCTTTGTCAGATATAAGGGGTTTTGAACAAGCAGTGTAAAGAAAAAAAAATATTTTTGTGCTCTTTGCTTGAAACTTACATAAAAAAAAATTCTGACAAATTCATGGTATAAGAAAAATGTTTTCTTCTCATTGTAATAAATTTAACTTTTTTTTTCTTTATGATCATTACTTTGAATGACAACAAGCAATGTGATTCTTTCTTCTTTACACTGTTAAGATCTCTTATGTCTAGCAAAGGGAAGTAACAGGGCTGATCAACACTCTCCCAGTCATGTTTAAGAGATGAGTCTTTTCACTTGAAGGCAAGACAGAATGAGTAGCTTATTATTCTCTTGTATTTGGAAATTTACTGAAAATTGCAAAATATTTGCTGTGAGTCCTTAATCAGACTGACTCCTAGACTTTATACAGGTGACATAAGCTCATTTCAAAATACATGTATTTTTTCACTCTCAGCTGAACATGGGAATAGCTGTAACATGTAAGTATAACTCTTTATATCCATCATTTTTGTTTTCTTTCATTCCAGATGAAGTTGCAATCAAAATTTCATATGTCTTGCGACCAGGGCAAATGAGTCGGAAGTCGCACCGTTTTTGGTTGTTTGTAATTACTTTCCGACTAGATACTAAAATTGTTTTTGTTTTCATAAAATCACAATTTAACCTTTTTTAACATGAAAAAAGAATCATTTTGGTATCATAGTCGGAAAATAGTAAAAAATGGTAAAAAACAACTGTAACTCGAAATCACCCGGTGTGATCATTTTTTTTTCTGCAACTAGGATATTAAAACTCTTGCATGTTCCCCTAAGAAAACTTTGATTATTCTACAGCCTCCCATAGTGAAAACCCAAACACCTGTATTGCTAAACTGATGAGCAAAATGATATATTCTGCGGCTTTTCAGAGAAAAAGAATTAATGGCTGTGCCGCCTTCACTGACTGAGGCTACCAATAAAAAAATCCTTATATAAATGGTTTGTGTGTACATTTGGAGACAACTTGAACATGGAACATATACATGTAAATGGAAACATAAGCAAATGAGGCCTAGTAATGCAAAACTATACTAAATGGCCAAACTGAAAATTTGAGAAAACTGAATTTATGATTTCACCTCATGTATATTTGGTCCTGATTTTATATTAAACGAGACACTGAATGAATTTTTTTTTTAACGTTAGGTTCCTTTTCTGGGACATTGACAGAATGGCCAGCACAAAGTTAACTTTGTAGACATGGCCAGGTGCACACGTGATTAAAAAATGTTAAAAATTCTAAAAAATAAAAAAATTCACTCAAAACTATATGATTACCATTCCTCAAATGGAAATTTAATTGTAACACTACAAATACATACAGAGTTGAAAAGATTCAAAGCAACTACAGTCACGGTATTAATTGCCTTCTTTTTTTAATATACATGGTCTTGCTGTAGAACAGAGAGACATGCAAAGTGAAATGTTGTACAAATATTATACAAACTATTTCATATCATTGTAAAGTCAGTGTTCATTCTACAAAACATCATAATGGTATAAAATGAAAAAGGAAAAAAGAACAACAAAGAAACAAACCAAGGAGAATAGACAGTATATACAATATTATCAGTCAAAATGCCATGAACCATTGTACAATATTATGTGTGTTTTAACTTCCACTGAGACACAACACAGATACAGGGTTGGAAAAATAAATGTCCAGTCTGGAGTTCCAAACTAGATACAGCTGAGAATTTTCTTTTTTGAAATATCAGACTTAAAGGCCGTCACAAAATCCAGTGTGTGACAACATGTCTGATAATTCAGAATTTCACACACAACCTATAAATGCACTGA
Organism: Peronia peronii; assembly: GCA_039654565.1. NCBI lineage: Eukaryota > Metazoa > Mollusca > Gastropoda > Systellommatophora > Onchidiidae > Peronia > Peronia peronii. The sequence continues at coordinate 930,398 of JBCEWB010000018.1, read as the reverse complement.
GGAATGACAGTGCTTTATGAGAAAACATTGTTTCATAATGTTATGCCTTTATCGGTTGTTTTTCTCAGGCCATCACACCCTTCTATATTTCACAATAATGAGCACATTTCAATATAGAAGTACAATGTGCAGATATTTGGGACTATGTGGAGGGGAAAAAAAACCACATTAAACATGGGGCATATTCAATAAAACCTGGTTAAAAACTTTCAAGGTATCTGCAAATGAATAAATATATCTATTGAGGCTACTCTTTGAAAATTCACCACCACACCCATATCACTTTGTCTGAATACATAGTCTATGTTAAGTGCTGAAAATAAACAAAAACAACAACCAAAAAAAACATCTTTGCTGACCTGCACATTTCAACTTATTACTGTTATTTATCATCATATGTGATGCATAAATAAAAGTCCCTTGCAAACCTATTGTTATCTTTTTAAAAATTCACATGATTTTTTTTTCACCACAAAGTGAATCAATACAGAGAACTTGTATACAAAGAAAAGGAGTGAAACCATGGTGGCTGACAACTGCATGTTGTTGCAAATTTCATTGTCTTAACTCTTACTGTGATAACAAACCAAACAGATCTAGTGCTGGAGGGGAGGGGTGTCAGTACAATATTTGCAAGCCTACAGTACCTGTTCCCTTCATCTGTCATCTGTAACAGCAGATTCCCATCATAATGTATGATATATACCTTGGTATAGATTAGCGGCTGTGTTTTCGGTCTAGGCTACTTAATTGCCTCAAGGCCCTTCAAGATTATTGAATGACAAGTGATCAATACTATTGAGCTGATTGAATTAATGGGAGAGCTGAAATATCATCTTACAGACAGCTGTGGCTCTGCTGCATAAAGAAATAATGAGTGAACGCTGCTCATAGTGCAAGGAGACTCAATTACATAATGTTATTTATTTCACCTTTTGTATGCTCACAATCTCAACCCCGTATTATTGAACAAGACCTCAGATCCAACGAGAAGGGGATGATCGATTTGAAGACCTTGTTGTATCCGAGGTCGACTGTACTCAATTTATGTGAGAAACAGCCATGTTACAAATTTTTTTTCTTCAGAGCATGCAATATTTCATACAAATACATTGGACAACATCATCACTTTGACTGAAACGATCAAGATGGAGATCAAACAGTATCAACAAGATTGCTCAGAAAAAAAAAATCTCACTTCAAATGGCATTAACTTTGTGTCATTTCCTTCTGAAAACTTGTGGAAGAAAAAAAATAACAGGCACATTTTTATATATTTCAAGATCAATCACAATCAATCATGTTTGAGTGCAGTTTACTTGGCCTGTGCATATACAGCAACCAGATTAAATGGTCTCGGTGCTGTAAATATGGCAATGGTATATGTATACTATATGAGCATAATCAAGTTTGCTTCTCCATTATTTTTAGGATTAACTGCACAGTGAGGCCAAGGAGTTTGCTAGGGATTTATCTTCAGGCATTTTAATGACCCAACAAGATGGCTGCAACTCACTGTAGATCATTTCATTTACATGTGAGTAATTTATATTTTTACTTTGACGATTGAGTATGTGGTTGCATAACCAAGCATTTTGGTTGTGACTGGCCATGACAAAGTTTTCCAATATGCCCAAAAAAGAGGCATTCATAACCTGATATATGGTAATGTATGTTCCAGGCCTAGTGACGGTAGACAATGAGCCAGACTTCACACTACACCTACTTTTCACAACAGATTAGTCATATGAATACAGCTACAGGACGAAAGGCAAGAACAGGCTGCTAAAATATCTTGCAAAAATATCTTCAACGAAAAATTGCTTTTTTTCTAAAGTTATGAAACCAGTTATTGCGGAGCCTTAGGTGATAAGATTACAATCTGACCAAAATTGATTACAACCAAAACTGTTTAATGATAACATCACCCATGACAAAGAAGCAAATATTAACCATTGATATACCTGGTTATAGCAATTATAAGATTAATCATTTAACATTGGTTAATATAAATCTCTGGCTATATACAGGCCTACAGTGTAATCAGTGTATTAGTCCTGTTATTCTACAGTGAGTAACACAGGACTGTCCTTTCAAATGCTCTAGCACAAAACAATCTATAAACATGTAACAAACTGGAAAATGATGTTTGATGCTGAATACATGTAACTGTACAATGAAAAAAAAAATTGAAAGTTCTCTCTTTCATTAGTTGCTTTGAGTACTGCTCAACAATTAAAAAAATTGTTAAAAAAGTCACAGAGTATCTCTACTAGATCAAAAGAAGTCTTGAGATGCATGGCAAATATCAAGCTACTTGAATGACTTTAACTGAAAACTGGAAATTTTCATCATGCTACCGATTCTTCCAGAGCAAAGCACATAATAATTTGATGAATAACACGCAAACAAAGCAACAAAATGCAAAAATAAGAATAAAATTTAGAAGTAAATACATATATTCTTCCTGATCACAGCATCTCAAAGTTTTTGAAATATTTCCTGAAAAGAACACAGTGTAATATTGTGTCCACTTGTCTCTTTTTTTTTTTGGTTAACATCATAAACAATCAAGCTATCACAGTTTACTAAGAAAGACGTCATCCCCTCAGAGTATATATGTCTCACAGCCAGTCGAAATGAGACATAAGTCAGTAAGTTAGAACAGAGAAATCAGGCTTTGAATGTGATGGGATCGGACATCGAATCTTTTTTTATTGCAGAAATCGAAAGTGCCTTCATTTCTGAACAAAACAGTATCGGTCTTACCTTTGATTTATAAATATTCCTTCATTAAAATCGGGGTTTTGTGAGACAGTTATGTAGATTTATGCGTTCGACTGTCCATTTGAACTCAATTTTCTCGGAATTTTGATCACTGCTGGGGGTGCCCCGTTGTCTCTTTAAACTGCAATATCTCGGGCTAGAATAAAACTAGCTCAGAACTTTTTTCATCATCTGAAATGGTATGAAATAAACTTTCACATGATACCAAGAAGTTCACATGGTGAAAAATCGACATAAGTCTCCTTTTGACTGGCTGTGAGACATATTTTTATTGTTGTCAAACCTATAACTATGAATTGTATGGTCGTAACTCACTATTGCCTCACATTTGTCGATTAAATACCAGAAAACAGTGAAAAAAAATCAACAAATTCGGGTTGAAACATGAATAAGAAATAATCACAGTCACTGTCTGTATTTATTTTTTTTTTAGAGGTAAGAGCTTTGTAGTTTCAGAACCATTTCAATAAACATTATCTGAAGATAACATAAATAATGCTACTAACACAAATGCAATCTCCAAAATATCTTTGCCCACTTGTGGTCTAGTCAGATATTTGTTGAGGAGAAGGGAATCCTGGGAGTTATTTTTCAAATGCTTCAACCAGGGACTTTTTAAGTTTCAAGTGAATTCAGCATGATCAAAGTACAGAAAAAAATGTGGACAACACCGGCATGTTGAATTTTGTACCTCAAAAACTAGCTATTTCAAAAGCTTAAGGCTCTTTGAGTACTGGATGTAATCATTTTAAATTTTGCACTGTGATAAAATAGATCTAGATCTATATGAAACATAATATGGTTTTTGTTTTTTGTTTACATGTTATACCTCTGTCATAAATGCTTTAAATATATGTGTTGATGGATGTGTACATTTCCCATTTTCAACCGTATCCTTTTCCTTCAACAACTTGAACAAAACTTAGAAAGAAGGATGCTTAATATGGAGAAAAAATACCAACAAGCCCATATATCAAAACTTAATATAGTTCAGGAAGATCCCGTGTACCCACTTTATATTCAATTGAAATATTCCAAAAGATCTGGGCATTTATTGCATGTAAGAATTAATCATGAGCGATATAGAAATTCATTTGTACCATCAGCAGTATGCTTATCAAGCTGAGGCAATGTCATTTGACTCTGCCTTGTTCTAATGCTGTGAGTGACATTTTTGTCTGCCTACATGTGAATGTGTGTTATACAACTGTATATACTGTATCTCATCAACTGTCAAAGGAATTTCATTTTGAGGACAAATAAAGTTTATCTGAACTCATTTTATCTTATCTTATTAAAACATATGCTATGGGGAATATATACATGTCTTAAAATTTGAAGTAAGCAGGTTTAGAAATAAACAAAAAAACCCACTGAAAAAAGTGAAAAAAATCGCAATTTAATTTTCATAACCTTTCTAACCAGTCTCTTACTGGTGTTGTGTTGGTGCCATTTTGGGACAAAAAGCTGATGTTTCTGGCCCCAATCAATATTTTTCTCATATCAGAAGAAGTCAAAGTGTCTAAAAAACAGCAAAACCCAATTTTGATATTTTTATCCCAAAATCTCATTTTCAGGACCATCACCCCCTCCTTAGATTCCTTGTAAGGTAGGCAGCTGTGAAATTCCATGTTGAGGGTCAAAATTGTGGATTTTGCATTCTAGCGATATTTTTATTCTTTGACCTCTTATTGATAGTATGGAGTGCATTTTTGGATCAAAAGTTGATCTTGAGGACCTAAAATTGTCATTATTGCACAGTGAAGTAAGCGCATAATTATTTATTTTTCTATTAAAATGCAGTCATTTCATAGCCCAGACAAACAACTTTGCATCAGTTGGAATCCTTCAAATTTACTATTGATACAAAATCTGGCCTTTTTCCTCTTGGCCAATGGTAACCTTTCCCTCCTTCAACGTAATTTTCCATGCCCAAACATCCATTCATTTTATAAGGCTCGTGAGAAACTTACATATTCCATTCTCCCTTCATAGTACTATACTTCCATATATGGACTGGTCACACGTGACCTGTGTGCTCATGGGCCGCACATTGGCCGGTGAGCGAAGGTTGACTGTCTCTACTGGTTCGATGTGTACAACTACCGCAATTCAAAGGTCATTTCCCCTTGTAAACTATACCGTGCTGAATGGTATGCTGCTTAGTGTCCTGATGTTGTTAGTGTTAGAAAAACACACCAAGAGGGAGGCTATCTGGAAGAATGCAAGAGCCAGATCGCAGAGAGAACTAGCTGTGTTGTTAGCAGATTCTGAAGGGAATAATCACCATAGACATACATTATCATGGGAAAAGAGATTGACACTCAGTATACTTTTAGAAATTTGCGCTTTACTCAAAATGTGCTTTTATTGCAATAAAACCAAAATTTTGTAAAATCTGCCAAACATACAGGACGTGTGCAGCAACCTAAGACAAAGATTTTGTCTGATGTTTTTTTCAAAATTTGCGAGAGGTTTTTTCCACAATTTTTTTCTTCTCAAAAATGTGAACAATTGAATATATTATTGTGGAATTTTTGAAAAATAGCAATAAATACAGTTTACAAAATATCCAAAAAATGATCACATAAAATCTTTATATTGGATGAAAGAATGTTTTTGCAAAATTTGGTGGTCTTGTGACTGACAGTTTATGAGAAATCTGGGCTGAAAAGTAAGGAAAAAATCCAAAATGGCGGCCGTTTTCATACATTTCCATGGCAACTATGAACATTTTACACAAAAAACTACCCTAGGGTAAATGAAGAACATACTTCCATCATGTTTATAGTATTAAAAGAGTGTTCAACTAAAAAATGTGGATTTTGGCTTTCACTGCCAAATTTTGGCCTTAAGTGCTACTAAAATGGACTATAAATATCATGACAACTTTGCTCATATTCCTTATAAACTTTCATTGGATCGCAGTATGATGAAAAAATGATGTGTCAATACTAAAAAGCATCCTGAAGGACAAAAGCAACAATGGACAGCAATGTAGTGTGAAGACAAGCTCATAAACAGACTTGCAGATGATGAAAACTGGCAAAGTGATCTATTATACTACCCTGAAATGTTTCAGATGTTCATATCTGTTGCTCTTATTTATTATAACTCTCATAGCCATTTTCAAGGCCGCCATACATTTAAGAAGGAAAAAAAAAAAAAAAAAAGCACGCTTTGTCTTCCACTACACTCTCACATTCGAATACACTGAAGACAAAACCTTGGAACACTGGGGAAATCAGTCACCTCTGGAGCTCACTCAAATCTCCCTCTCTCTTCACCTAACCTCCTCTCCTTAAGTACAAGTCCCTATAGAAGAAAACCAAATTTTTTATACAGATTGTAGATACTGTTGGCATGGTAAGGAATGCTGATCAAATATATTGCCTTTGCCAGAAGCTGCAACAGCTCAAATCAAGTTCATGTGAGTGCCACATAAAATCCCAAATATATAATAACAATAAGTTGTAACTGATGATGATAATTCCTACAAATAAAAACAAAAAATATAGAAATAAATATAAAATAAATGAGTACAATTTACTATATCGTATATCCTATTAAAATTAAGGACAATGCCATGAGAGAGATGTAATTATGTGTTTTCCCCTCAAAAATGGCCGGTGTCCAAAAAAAAAAAATATATGAAAGACTGTTACCAGGTAGATTAACATAGTCAAAATTGCTCTTGAAAAAAAAACAACAAAAAAAGAGGAAAAAAAAAAGAACAATAAACACAAAAAACAAACAAAAAAAATACAAAACAAAAAACGGACCAACTGAAAGACCAGGCATAATGGAAACAATATGAAACTGGATTTTCAGCCTTGTGTTAAAGAAGAACCAACAATTAAAAAAACAACGAACAAACATGTGCAATGTACATTCAGATGACACAAATGGAGATGGGTGGAAATATATGAACAATGTGCCACGAGAATGGACAGATAAACAGAATGTAGGACATTGGCCAGCGAAGAAAATAAATTTCAGTCAATCAACTAATGATCCTTCTACAGCCAATATATTCTTGCTTTTGTTAGGAGCGTAATGTATCATTTTATCAAGACAGACAAGGAACTGTCACATCAACGCACATCAGTCACAGAAACATGCAATCCAAAATTTGTGGGCTGGATCCACAAAAACAATAATGACAGTTGTGAAACTATGACATGAATTAAAGATCTCCTTTCCACTCATTGCTAGCCTGAATATTTCTATTTGGCATCTTCACCAAAAAAAAAAATTAAAAAATATGCAATTCAATCAATTTCACTGAAGGAATGACAAGGATGAACGCAGCTGTTCTATCTGATAAAACTATACCAGGTGCATGTTTTCCTTTCATTTCCTCAGCTGTTTCTGCAGCTGGGCAAATGTACAAAAAGTGCTGTTATATTAGTGGATGTGCTTTTACTCATGATCTCATGCTAAATCTACATACACTGTGTATTTCTCAAAATCTATACTATGTGCCCACCTGATAAATATGAAATACACAGAATATGCAGTGATGATCTTCTTACCACAGTTAAAAAAAAAAAATTGTGTGAAAATATGTATATTGCCTACTGACTATTACTGAACATGAATTCTGATGAAACAGTCATAGAGACCTTAAATACATTTACTTTCACATTACACTATTCCCTCAGTATTTTCCCAAGAAAGTTTCTTTATATAAATCTTTGAGAAACTGCTATATAAACATCTGTTCTGAGTATGATGTGAACTGTAGCAACAAGGAAATGGTTGCAGTAGAGATGAAATGTCCTGATTGTTGTCTGTTCATTGTTTTCAAATTTCATTATTTTTATTGTCATTAGATGTCCAGATCACTATGTATATTTATCCCATCAAAGCAGAGCTGATTATGAGCAAAAACTCTATGTAAAGTGCATTGAATGAACTAAATTATAAAGCTGAATTCAATGTCTGAAATCTTATGAGTAACAACAAAAAATTGGTCTGGAGGGAGATTTACACTGAAATCTCATGACTTGCATCAGAGGTTCAGGAAAAACAAGTCTCTCATAAATTAAGTTTTGAGTAGGCTAATTCTTATACTGTGACTCAGGTAATTTACTGATATATTGTCACTTTGACACCACACATAAGGGCTGAATATCTGCTTGACACATTTTCCTGGTCTTGTGCTTAAAATTCTAGATAGTGAAATCACTAGATTTGTCTGACAAACTGTGATACAGTTTGGTGTGGCAAGCAAGAACAAACAAGGCACAGTTACATCTTAACTCATTCCACCAAAACACTTGCCTCCCTTGGCTCTAGATCGCCTTGAGCTGACAAGCCAAAATCTATGTCTAATTGTATTGGCTATAACTCTGGTAATTATATTTGAAAAAGTCATTTGAACCCATTCTTTCTGACTAGCTATGAGAATGCTTGAAGCCGGGTGCTATCTACAGCCAGTGAAGTATGATAAAATCTGAATCAGACTAAAGAATGAAGTCAAATAATTTTCTCATAGCTTGTTGGCTGAAAGTGGCACTCTACTATGCACATTCTCACAGACAGTCACAAATGAGTTAACATACTGAAAAAAATGGTCTCGGAACGTGCACTGAAATACAACTATGCAGCAACAACAGAAAATAAATTTCATTCCATCAGTCACAGTGATATGCTAGATTCATGAAGTAAATTTGTTCAACAGACTGAACAAAGTAAATAATAAACTAACAAAGTAAAGACAAAAATAATTTAAACGAGGAAATGAGCAAGATTATCCTGTGAACTCAAGAATCAACAAAATATACTGTACATTCAACAAGTGGGCAGTTCATGGTAGAAATATCATCATCACAGCCATGAAAATACTACCAGTGTACTCACATTCTCTTTATATCCTTTCTCTTTTTATATATGTAACAAACTGTCTTCTGGTCATTCAAACATATGCATGAAATTACTTACAATGTTCTCTGCCCTTCCTGGGTTTTTTTTCAGGTTATAGATAAAGTCAAGAGACTGTTGACATGTACAAAGTACTGGACATCTATCTTCTGTATTGAACTCATGTTCTGAGTTAGGAATGTGAGACTGATATTATTACAATGTATGAAACATGGAAATGCATATGATACCATGTCGAGATTTTTCTTGTTTTGGGAGGTTTTTGTTTTTGTTATGCACCCTACTATATTGACAAGACTATTCTTGTGCTGCCTACTCCACCACTGTTCCACAGAAAGAACTTAAATACATACAAAAATACTCGCAAAGTCTAGTTTCATCAATACCAAAACATTGGATATGTAAAAAAAAAAAAAAAAATCCTCCAGTTTTCTCCAAATCTGAATCTGATCACTTAGTGCCATTTGTATTTCCACATTTCCACTGCTCAAAACTTTTATCTCTAAATCTTATTTATGTCTAAAATTCTGCCAACTTGTGAGACTAGTTCCTTCCACAATTTTTCCAGGATCTGAACCATCTTGTCTCTTTCCTTCAGACTCTGGACAAACAGCCGGTAGCTGACCTCTGGGCAGGGCTGGTGGGCTTTCCCTGTCTTGGCCTGGCTAAAGTGCTCCATGGACACATCCACTACAATATCCTCCTGCTCATCCAGGAAGGTCAAGGTGACCCTGTGTGGGTGCCCGTGGTACAAGGTGATTCTCTTCAAGTTGTCAATGCGTCGACACTCCACAATTTCGTGGCAGGGGTTCTCTGGCAAACCCCTGACAAAATCTGGAAGTGGATAGGTGACAATGTCTTCATCAGCCAAACAGAAATGGGTGGATGTGATGATCACACTCCTCGGCTGGCTTCCCTCAGGTGATGGACCTTCGTCAGATGGCAGTGAGTAACACTGCATGTAGAACCATAACTTGAACCTGCTGTCGTTGGAAGATGGAGCTTTTCCACCAGGATTTACACGCTCATTGATCAAATACAGAATGTCTCTGACAGCATCTTCCCCTGGGTACATGAAGCTTATCTGACTAGGATGTGTGTACACGACACCATCTGTTGTTGATTTTGTACGCTGTGTGTGATTTTGATAAAAGTCCTGCTCTATATCATGTCTACTTCTTTCTAGCATGGGAGAGGAGACAATCAGAGACAGCACATGTTTAAGGTTTTGAAGAAATGTTTCTGTGACTACACTGTCTCTGGTGGCCAGTGTAAAAACTGAATGTTCATTTGAACCTGTGAGACGAATGCATTGGTCAAACAGTCCAACATTTACCTGGGACAAATCTTTGACAGTGAATACAAAGTATGGTTTGACCACTGTCCGATGGCTCAGGGCATCAGTGCCCTGAGATTTCCAGCTGATGGCAGAGTCCGACTGATTGCGAGAATGGGTCATCCAGGAAGGGCGAGAATTGTGGGCCACTTTTGGACCTGTGTCGGAGACCAGATATATGGCTTGAGTACTCAACATGACCAATGTGGGAATTTCCTGCTTGGGGTTGGTGTATGGCACCACACTGCTCCACAGCACATGATGAAGCTCTTCACTTAGCCCACTGCCCAGTTCTGGGGAAGTTTTAGGTGATATTACTGAGCGAAAAAACTTTCTCAGTTCTCTGCCATTCATAAGGCATAGGGGTTTGAGCTTTGAAGGCAGAGGATGAATAAGATCAAATGATTTCAAGCAGTGTTTCAAATAAATTTCATGATCAGTTTCAGCAACCTGACCAGAGTTGAACTCTGAGCTGGATTCAATATCTTCTAGCACACTAGCAGGTATGCCTGAGTGAACATGTGCAAAAGTAGTCGTTGTTTCTGACTGGCCAGTAGCAGAGACCAGTGGCAAGTTGGGAGGAGATTTAAAATAGTACTGTTTCCAGTCAAAGCTGGATGGCAAAGAGTCAGCTTTTCCTGCCACAGAGTGCTGGGCATAACCTGAGCTCTGTACTGCCTCTGCATGCTGCCTTCTGTTCTTCTCAGGCTCCTGCCCCACCGGTGGGCTGATACTTGCCCTGGAAAAGTTGGACATGGGAGACACTGACAGATCATTATCAGGGGAAACAGAATAGTAAGCTGTGTTGTTGTTATTGCTGCTGCTTTGAGGTTTACTCTGAGGTGCTGTGCTTTCGTAATGAATGTCACTTTCAGTCAGGGAAATGACGCCCACAGATTTATCTGACATGACAGATTCACTGGTAAGAGACTTGCTACACAATGTGTCTCCAGCAAAATGATCAGAAGATTTGTGATCTGTCAAGGATTGTGTGTTAGAAGTTTGTCTCATGCCTGATTGTCCTATATCTGAACTGCTGGCGAGAATGACAGCTTTTGACTTTGACTGATGGGAGCCAGATGACGCTGATGAGCTGTGAGAAGCAGAGGGTGAGGTGCCCAGTTTTGATGATGTCACAGTGGTTGACCAAATTTTAGGTCTCTGGCCATCGGTCACAGGGATCTGTTCATTTCCTCCCTCTGGTTCCTCCCGAACATTGGGCGACATCCTGTGAGCCAGCTCTGCTCTGAGATTGGTTAGGCGGTCAAGAAACAAATCCCTACTGGCTGCTGAACTAAACATGTAAGTGATGTTAGAACTATGCTTTTGGTAGGTCTCTGTGACAGAAATATTCCTTCCCGAGTCAGACAATGGGACTGACAATGAAACATCAGAACTGTCCATTGAAAGGCTGACTTCTAAGCTCAGGTCAAACTGCATAAACTTCACAGTATTTGTTACATCATGCAAACCAATACTATCATATTTCTTGTCTTCCTCACCATCCTGTTTACTTTGACTGGGATGAAGTTTGATATCACTAATTTTGTTCATGATGGAAAATTCATGCAAAATATTGCAAACAATGGAGCTGGCTGGTGAGGTCTCAAATGATGCTGGGGGCCAGTGAATAACATCCATGTCCAAGCAATATACCTTATTCTCTGACAGTACAAGCAAACTAAAAGTATTGCAGCTCTTCAGCCTGACTAGGATGGTTGCTGCCAAGCGGTCCGATACCACACTAAAATTTTCCTCCTCTCTCGATGCTATGGTTTTGAGAAGGTCTGACTGTACCGACTGATCAATGCAATCTGGAGAATTCATGACATCAAGCTCACCACACACATCAAATGTTTTCTTGATGAAACGCTTTACCCCATAGGGATCAACACCAAAGAGAGTGAAAGTCCCACTTTTTCCCACAAAGGCTTCTTCCAGTCGCACATATGCATGACACTGTCCCACCACCAGCTGCTGAATGTTCTGAATGGGCACTATGCTGCAGGGCTCCAGCTCTGGCACTCCTGGAAAACTGGACTCGAGCCCAACCAGTTTCTCAATAAATATCTTACTCTCAGTCAGTATGGCACAGCAAGGAAAAAGATTGGCTGGTTCTGACAGCTGCTCAGCATAACACCACAGAATATCCATAATAGATTCGCTGCACCTCTTGCCGTCATCCTGTTGATCCTCGGAAATGTCAGAGGGTGTTATTTCCTCAGAGGTCAGAAGCTGCTCATTCATCCACCTCACAAAGTCTCTGTCTGATGTGATGGGCAGGTCAGCTGCATTGTAAACTGACATCAGTTTCCTGAGGTAACAAATGAATAAATTAATAAATACCTAAATAAATTTTTTTTTAAATGAAAAAGAATGGATTACAAAAAAACAACAAAAACTGACAAAATACTTTTCTTCTTGCTCAATACTTTAATTCTGTGTTGTGTTCAACAGTGCCAAGAGGTTAGAGTTTGTAAATATATGAAAGAATAATCAAGTCCACGGGTTTTAATAAATACAAAATATTTGAAAATCAGATAAGTTCGCCTTATTTTTTTAAAAAAAATTTTTATTTGCCCTGCTCCCTAAAATTAAGTTATTCATACAACAGAAAAAAATGTCATACTTAAGTCTTATATATCAAAATTTATCCATTTTCAGCATATGAGCACGTTTATCTCATCATTTTTTACTTACTTGAGACACCAAATTTTAATGGTTTAAACATGACTTAGCCAGTGTTTACTTAGTTCTTAGGATAAGAAAAAAATGATAAATAAATTGCAGTTCTAAAAATTCTCAGAATATGATTCACACAATCATTTGCAACCCAGGTTTAATTTAGCTAAACTATTCTGTTAGATTGTTTCTCATTTGTTGCTGGTTCCTGTACAGTGACAAATACCATAAAATTAAAGCTACTTTACAACTTGTGGTATCTGCTATCAGTAACAAAGTGAACTCTTTTTTTTTTCCTCTTGATATTATTCAATTATAGCTCAAGGACACAAAGTAATCCAAATCATGTTTTTTATAAAAAGTGCAGAATAAATTTCTACTAAAGCTTATTTTCATATCTAGTTGTGGCAACATACTAAATGTGTGCAAAGGCAAGGAAAAAGCAAATACATAAACTTTTAAAAACAAGCTCAATCTGATAATCTTTCAATTCATACTGTTGATATCTTTTATTGTTTTCTTACATAAGTAAGACATTGCATCTCGTTAATCTTATCAAATAAAGCATTTACAAAAAGTTATTCATGTTTATGGTTTCATATTTCTTTTAACTTGTTGAATTTTGTTCATAACATTTTGAAGCAAGTGGTCCCTATGTCACTATGTTCTGACTGCATAAAAAAAAAAAAGAGCTTAAAAGGCATAAGACAATTCTTCCCTTTTCAGTTTAATTATTCCTAAGCTTCTCAAATTTCTGTCATATCTGAGCCTAACTGAAATGCAATTCTTCCTTACCTGGGCATCATTTCATGTTCTTCATGGATTACCTTTATCTGACTGTCATTGCTAAGATTCTCTTATAAGGATTGTCTCTGTTTCTAGTTACTTTAACTACAGTGGAATCCGCTTCAAGTCAACTTCTCGGGACCGAGAACAATTGTTGACTTTAAGCAAGGTTGACATTATCTGTTTTCGGGGGACACAATTTCTGGTAGGCACGAGGAGTCAAAATATGTATTGTATAAAATTATTGGGTTATGCCCTTACCTCTAGGCCTAAAAGTTAAAGAACTCCAGCCGAACTTCCCCCTCTAACTCTAAGCTAGTGGTAGTAGTAGCATTAGTAATATTTTGCTTTGAATTAACATTCAAGGCCAAGGTCGGCAGTGAAAATCGATGTTGAGGGTCAAAATTGTCAAATTTGAGTTTTAGTGATATTTTTATTCTTTGATATCTTATTGATAGTACACGGTGTCGCATTTCGGCTCGAATCGGGACTTTTAGTTTTGGCAATAAATCTCCCCCACCAGTGCGCCTGACGCGAGGTTAATGGGGGTCACGAGTCAGGCTTACGCGGTAGCGTTTCTAGGTCACGCTGCCCTTGTTAATAGGTAACTTTAATCCTTTATATCTGTCATCTTTCAATTACCAGCACTCATCTGCCTGTTCTGTATTGAAGAATCATTTCTCGGCTACAATTCTGTGAAAACGCGATGTTCTTGTGACTATTAGTTTTTAAGTTATGTTTGTTTG
>JBCEWB010000018.1:905807-916075 GCA_039654565.1 Peronia peronii | reverse complement strand
CATGATAATGACACGGACTGAATAAGTCCGGCTAGACTTGGAGACTATACGGGCTTAAGTCCGGCTAGCCATGGCCTATTTCTTTACAAGCGACATTGGGAGGATTGGCATTTCACAAATTCCAACATAAAGAAATAAAATAGGACTGCATATTCTTTTCTTTATTACTGAAATTTTGCAACATCCGATTTTGTAATATCAGAGTTGCACTGTACAGCGGAACCTCGCTAGCACAATCATGGCTCGACACGATCTCCTATTTAACACAACCTTCTGAGAAGTTGGGTTTAAACCATTCTTTATACATACTAATTTATTTTCAATAACACGCTCAGGTTTGCTGTGTTCAACCTGCATAGCACGTTCAGTTCATTTGGACAGTATTTGTTATCAGTCATCCGTGCTAGCCACGTGCTATGAAAACATTGAAATGCCAGTATACCTACATGTACTAATTACTAAGTACATAATATGACTAAGCCTAATGTTGGCCACCCTTCTTACCCTCTTTCACAGGCACGTGTGGTCAGTGTCATAATGTTACGTTAACCTTGGCCTCGCTTGAGCCCATCTCTCGTTCCCCAGTCTTCAACTTCAAACACGACTGGCGCGCAGTGTCGTAGGCCTACACGCTATACTTCAACACACCACTGACCAGCACTTCAACTTCAACTTGAATCATCACACATTGTGTATTATCACCTGTCCTATCTTGTCGCGCAACATGACTCATTTACCAAGTTTTAAAACCTTTCCAAACTTTAAAATTTAATCAAATTAATGGAAAAAAAAACTTTTTGTAACTGCATGTACATGTATAAAATGTATGTTCTATGTCAAATGTATTCTTAAGCCTATATTTTCATATTTCCAAAAGTCAGTTTCTGTATTAGTACAGTGGAAACCTGATAAAACAGGATTGCTGGGACCAAAGAAAAGTCATGCTATAAGCAGATCCTGATATAGTGATATATATAAGTGACATACAATGAAGTAGAGGGGAAAAAAATGGATAGTCTCCCTTTATTGAATTCTTTTACTTTTGCATGATTCAGCAAAAATCATGTGATGAGGATAACAGTATATTAGCATGATACATTATATTAGAAGTCACAGTGTGTTCATGCACTAGTACTAGTAGTCTAATAGTCAAAAGTCATACAGAGCAACTGGCCACATGGATGTCTAATAGTAATACACGACACTTCACCGGACTCACGCCCAAAGCTCCCCCATCGCTGTCCCCAACAATAATGCTGAGAGTAGCCTAGCCTAGGCGCACTGAAACATCAAGGGTATCATATTACATCACCCACTCTTCTCTTTCTCCTACTGTGTCAATCCCTTTGTACTTTGTGCTCAGTCTCTTGCACCATTGATATGGAATTGGGGTGAAAGGCATTAATCACTATGGTGATGTGTGGAATCGAAAAGTTGTTGGAAGTGATAAAATATGCGATGGGAATAAACTTTGCTTGGTCCACGTCATACTACACATGAGTCCTTTCTTTGTCCACGTGGGTCCACCGCCTCAGCCTGTTTTGTTTATCTTATTATGAATTATGGATGAACCATTCCTCTCTCTTTCCGATTCCCACAGCCACTTGGCTGATCTCACTGCCTGCCACCCATCACCTCTCCCCTTACGGCACATCTAGTGAACAAAGCAGATAAAAAAGTGGACAAACGATCATGTTAGATTGTTAGCAGTGTACTTGACTCAATGACTTATGCGTCTCGCGCAGTTTTGAAGTACAGCTAGGAGTACAGGTGGACTACATAACTACATGTATATTGTGTGTGCTTAGCAGTACAGGTATCCTGTGATTCGACTGTCACAGACTACTGCTATTAGTAAAGTATTAGTGCTGTACGAGATACATGTATTTTACTAATGCCAAAGAAGGAGTGTACATGGGGATTAGCGATGCTCCTGTAATAAGTACAAAGTGATTTCCTGTTATATATGATTCCGACTCTGAAGTTCCGGGTTCCACTCCTGACAGGTCCCCACATTTTGTCCTTGGGAAAGACAATTGACACACGTTTCCTGGCTCCACCCAGGTTTGAATGGGTACCCTACTATAGAGAGTGAACGATATTGTTAGACTGATAAGGATTTGAGCGCCTAACGGACAGCCGCCTTGTATGCTTCCATGAAGCTGAGAACATCTAAGAGTGTCTTCTTTGGGTCTGTCAAGGTAATAAAAAAATAATAGTATAAAGCGCTTAGAGCCTGCAGAGTAGGGGGATAAGCGCTAGATAAATACTCTCTAATATTACTACATGTATTATTATTAATATATTACTCATACATGTATTAAAATAAATGTGTGGGTTGATGGATCTGTGTAATTCTAAATTTTTCCCCATAAATAATTGACTCTGGAAAACATGGATCTAGTTTAGAAAAATATTTTATCATATTGCAACATATGGTATGATATATTCAGAATTTGAAGTCAATCAATTCAGGGAAAAAAAAAACTTAGGGAAAAACATTTTGAGAAAATTGCAATTTAATTTTTAAGTTGTACAATCTCTCTATACAGTCTCCTGGTGGTGCCTTTTTGGAACTTAAAAGTGCATTTCTTACCCCAAATGGTCTTTTTCTATCAAAAGATGTCAAATTGTCTAAAAAAGAGCAAAAAAAGGTTTTTTTAGATTTAGATCTCAAAACTTTTTC
Source organism: Peronia peronii (assembly GCA_039654565.1). Taxonomy (NCBI): domain Eukaryota; kingdom Metazoa; phylum Mollusca; class Gastropoda; order Systellommatophora; family Onchidiidae; genus Peronia; species Peronia peronii. The sequence continues at coordinate 913,389 of JBCEWB010000018.1, read as the reverse complement.
AGGAACCCCCCCCCCCCCCCCCCAACAGCTAAAGGTCAAAGTACATTCCGGGGAAGTGTAATTTAATGCAATTTCTATTATTTTATCAACATCAAGGAGGTGGCTGATATTGATGGAAAAAGGTGATGCTGAAACATCTGTATTCCTTGCCATTCTGATTCACACACTTCCAGAAAAATACATGTACTAATAAAACTTCACTTCCAAACAATTATCGAACTACAATGGCAAACAACAACCTGAAAGAATAACAAAAACAAAACAATTTCAGTACAAACAGTTTTATTTTATATACAAACCCCCCTCTGCTTAACTTGATTAAAAGCAACAGGCAGTGTACAGTTTGCTTCAGTCCTGCAAATCAAGTCCTTACATTGATAGATATTCTGCACTAAGAGGGTAAAACAAACCACATGGATGGTCTGAGAATTATGATGTCACAATAATTTCTGAATTTTGTGATTAGTTAAGGTCGTGTTATACATAATCATGTTATGGGAAGTTCCCATTTTTAACAGAGACAATCGAACACTCTAGTCAAGTGAGCTTCTGTAAAGGTTATTGATGACATGCAGAACTCAAGCATACATGGGTACACTTGGTATGTAACTTTGTCGAGAAACAGCTGCCTTTGTGAACCCACCTCTGCTAATGCATCATCATCTCCACCTCTATACATCCTGCCCATAGTAACACATGAGTGAAATCTAGCAATTACGAGTTGCTCAAACAATTTTTTCTTAATACCTGGTATTTAATTCATTCAGTCTGACAGGTATCTTCTTCACCAAACTTTTTTTTTTTCTCCTTTTGACACTAAGTTTCAACAAACAGCCAAAGTGAAAATCTTCATTATATATTTTTCTCCTCACTTAAACATCCTGCTTCACTTAGGGATGTCTATAATATAAAAAATAGTATAACTAGGAAACAAATGACATGTACTTCGTCTTATGCAAATGCATCCGATAAATTTTGACACTTTCTGAAGGCCCAAACAGTAATGATGTTTATCAACAATCTCCTTAAAAAAAAAAAAAAGTTAAAAAAAAAAAACAATTCTGAATGAAATTCCAAGTGACAGTGTTATGTGCCATGAACAAATCAACCTTCATACAATGATGTGCTACATTCACACCATACAAAGAAATTTAAACAGCAAAACATTCGCACATAGTACAGACAATAGGGGAAATCAACGGATCAAACTGTTGCACATTAAAATAGTACACGAGCCGAGGGAAACAAAATGATGGTCTAACCATCACAAAATATCCCAACAGAAATTCCTCATGCCAACATCCGTGGAGAAGAAAAAAAAAAAAAAAAAACACCACCATTACCAGAAATGTCCACTGTCATAAAGTACATAACATATTGATCACAAACAGTTTGTGCCCTAGATTTTGCGCTTCAACCAATTATCGAACTTGGGTACAATTGTACTTTCAGTTTCAAGTGAAAACACAAAATATTTAGTCTCCATTGACATCTTTTCAAAACAGGTGAAACACCAAACAGTTTCGTTTACTTTGTCTTTCAACCTCCTGTGGGTGGTTATCTTGCACCAAACAGTTATTAAGGAGAATCTACATATGATCACCATGCATCATATGGAACTGAATCATTAAAAAAAAAGAAAGAAGTTCTTCATCCATGGCCCTCATAACAAAAGCAGTAATAAAATGAAACTGTGAAAAACAGCTTCCTCTTTTTTTTCTCATTCTTTCGTTTTTTTGCAGAACTCACGAGATTTTTTTTGTTTTTTAATAGTAGGGCAATGGCATGCTTTGTAACATATAACATACACTACAGATTAACAATCAACACAAAACCAAATCTGTGAATAAAAAAATTAAAAAATGAAGAATTTTGGAACGATCTGATGAAATAAAATACATCAACACATATTTAATAAATTCACTGAGATGTCTCAATGACACCACATTTGATGGTTGTTTCAAAAAACAAAAAAGACAGAGAGAAAATTAATGGGGGGGAAAATGGCATTCCAGAACAATGTGAGCAACAATCTATCCAGCTTCGCCCATCATTCCAGATCACGCTGCTGCAACCAAATCATTGGAGTCGATGGGACAGTCTCGTGCTATGTGGCCCATCTGGTTGCAATTGTAACACTGTGTCTTGCTGGCTGTCTCTGGGCAGTCTCTTGCTAAATGATCAGTTGACCCACATCTGCAAAATCAAAAAAAAAAAGGGGGGGGGGGGGGGACTGTGGTGTTCTGAGCATATTCAGTCAAATTTACTTTCGAAAACATATAAATCCATATGTTTACAATTTCAAGACTACCACTTTTGCTTATTTAAACCATAGAAAAGTTGTTGCTTTAGATAATATTCTAGAAACTTTAATAAGAAAATCATTGTTCTGCTCAGTTGCAATATGGATTAATGTCTTTTTCAAAATTATCAATGAATCAAAAATGTTCAGAAATTGATAGAATCATGTCCATGTTTACAGATAAACGTGACAAATGTGCTCAGAATTTGAAGATAATTCAGCCACACAACTGATCCAAAATAGTTTCGTGATGATATCTCAAACACGAAGTTCTGAGAATGATCCTGAAATATGGAAGTTTACTTGGTTTTATCTCAGAAGAAAAAGTGATTAAATAAAAGCAACTGAGTGGAGCAGATGGAAAAAGGAAAAGAATGTTAGACAAAAAAAAAGAGCTGCAAATACTTAAAACATTGCTTGCATAGGTAAATGATATGACTAATCTACAACATGTATAAGGTCCCCTTTTAAAGAACAGAAATCAGCAGAGGTAAAGCCAAACGAGACTATTTACTTGCATTTGTCTGTATAATCAGGCAAGTGACCAACCTAGAAATCTTATTACCAAACTCATTCCAAAACATAATAAACCTTCCAAATTCAAATTCCTCTGAATTTCCATTGTCCAGTTCTAGACTCCCAAGACCAGTCTCCATCTTTATTATTATTTTTTTCTAATCCAACATAACCTGAACTCACTGCAGATATCCAACCAAGTTTTTGCCTAGTTTCAGCATTCGAGATTGTTCCCCTTTGGCGGTTTGGAAAAAAATTACTCGTCTTACATATTTCTGATTAGGGACAAGAAATCACCTTCAGTCACCTCAAACAAAATGGCTCTGCTCACAAAATTTGACTGGGCGTAGTTAATTTCTACTACCTACTCTGCGGAAAAGTCATTCTGCTTTTTCAATTTTTTTTTCTTCAATGTTACTGTATCATGATAAGAATGTCTAATTTTGGCAGAACAGCATTGTAATTAAATATGAATATCTTGCTAGTACTAAATTTAATTCCTGCATGCATGAACTTCCAGTATGGTAGAATGTATTTCCCAAAATCCTCTTTGACAGTGAATACAGTATTTATGATATAGTTGGAAAAGAGGCGACACAAGCGTAGCAAACATTTTTGACTTGTGTGATAGAAAACATTGAATTATCATTGATCACTTGCTACTCAATGTGCCAATCTCATTCTCTTCAGAACAGTATATGCATAGGCAGCCATCATAGAACCTTGATCCTGGACAGCAAGATTCTCAGAATATCTTAACACTATCAGCAAGGCTATAACACAAGTTTTTCTCTTTTCCAAACAAATACGAATCAGCACTGTTTTCTGTGAAGTCTCGCTGTCTGCTCTCACCTCACTGGTGACATTGTTTCTCCTAGTTTACATCGCACAGCTTCATCAAAACTCAAAAGGCCACAACAACATCAAAAAAGCAATACAACCACCTCCCTTGTCTGCTTTCCTTTACATCTCCCACTTTCCATAGTCCATGCGAGTTCCTTTCCTCACCTCTCCAGGCCGCCACTTTCCTTCAATCAATCCAATCTAGTTCCACTTCACCTCCCTGCCACGGCCACTGTCAGCCGACCACCGATATGGCCCATTACTTCTAGATGGTCTGTCTCGTGCTGAACGAATGGGCCCAACTCCTCCCCTGTACAAATGATTCAAGTCACCATCACAATACTCCTCTCCTCTTCATCGCCCCCTCTTTACCCACTTCTCACATCCAACAACTTTGCGTCACCATGAAACTAGGCATCAGAATAATCTATGATAAGCACAACATAAATTATCCATCAGACTATATTATTTTTATTTTCTTGTCTCAAGTTAATCTATGCAATGTAGTGTATCTGCTCATGTGCAGTTAGAATACATTAATCAACACATTTTGAATATTCATTCTTCTTGACAAATAGTTAGCTTTTTAATGGGAATTTAGGAAAGCAGCTATAACTCATCCCCCCTCCCCCCTCCAAACTGAATAGTCCCCCATCCCCCTTGGCATGACAAAGCAGTATAAAATATCATAATGCACAAGTTGGGAACATTTTCAAGTTACTGAAGGATTTCAAGAGCCCCAATTTCTATACCAATAACTCATACTATTTTGATGCCTAGTTTTCATATCTCAAAAAGCATGTTATACTATGTTTTAAAATACATCTTAAACTTTCTCAGTGATAACCATTCTGCCTAACTGACAATGGCTCACAGAAAGAAGAGTAACATAAACTTTTGCCTTCATATGCCTAATTTTGATATGATGTCTAGCTGTGATGTGTCCAGTTTTCTTTTATTTCTATTCAACAAGAACTTTAAAAAATTGCCAAATAGAAATTCTGACTTGCAATATTCTCAACACTTCTGCTTAAAGGGAGGTGCAAGTCTTGAGAGTGATTTTTTAAAGCTTGAACAAGAGCCTTTCTAAGCTTCAAATTCAAGCTGAACATGCCCAAATTAAAAAAAAAAGTTGGAAAAAAATTGTTTTCTATCCGGCTGCCATGACAACACTTGCCATATTGGATTCTGTGTCTTGAAAATAAGCTATTTTCAAAAGCATATGGCTGCTAGAGTACTGAAAGTAATCATCTGTAATTTTGCTTTTTACTAAATTAACTCTAGATAAAAAGATGACATGCATTGGTTTTTGTGTCTGCAAGTCATATAGTGTCTGCCATAATCTTTTGAAATAAGAATGTTGACTGATGTGAATATTTCTCGTTTTCCAAATATCCTGTTTTTTTGTTTTTTTAAATTTAAATAAAATACAGAAAAAAAAAAAAGGATGTATATTATTGAAACACATGCTTTGGGGAATATCTATTCAAAATTTAAAGTCGGTTCAGAAATATAAAAGCCTTTGGGAAGAAACATGAAAAAAAAAAAAAAAGAAAGAAAGAAAGAAAAAGAGAAAACTGCAATCGCATTTTCATAACCTTTCTATACAGTCTCCAGTGATGCAGTGTTGATGCCGTTTTGGGACAAATTGATGTTTCTGGCCCCAACCATTATTTTTCTTGATCAGATTTTGATATTTTGATCCCAAAACCTCATTTTCAGCAAATCATTGACAGCTGGCACTGCTGACACATCAGAAAAGTGGTTTGATTCTGCACCTTCAGACGTTCATCCTCTACCATATTGGCTTTCAATAAACAGCGTACCAAACTATTTGCGAAATGGCTTTGTAACACACTCTTCTGACTGCAATTTTTTTTTCATCTTCCCTGCCATCCTGGATAATCTACAGGCTGATTGGATCAGTTGATTTTGCTAATTTTTCCCTTTTAAAGGGGGCGGGTCCTGAAATTTGGACTTTGCTAAAAAAAATGTGATTTTAGGTTTTTGATTTCTCTTAAAAGTCCTGCCTTTTCTGCATATAAAAATAGTATCAAAAGTGGATATGTCCATTCTAATGCATTTGACCAATGGTCATTCAACATTAGGCCTAGTCTACTGTCAAACAGGATTTGGCTCCTCCTGGCAGCTACATGCAGTTGCAGCTCATCACTATTTGATTATATGTAGGCAAAGAGTGCATAAAACACTTGATTATGACCTCATCTAGCAAAATCATGAACTCCAGTGCCATGGATGGACATTGGATGACCACTATAAGGCGAAAAAAAACTGCTGATCGTGCAGATTATCAGTTGCAGGCACTCTAGAATGAACTTCCACGTCCTATAAATAGCAAAACTGTCTTTTCTTTCTGTTATTTCAGAGCTTAGTTGTGGACTATATGCCACAGTAAAGATCAACAATAAACTCTTAGTTTGGACAGAAAACGATATGGGGACTACATATAGGCCCCCAAGAACCCAGAAATGGCTCTATTGGAGCCCTTGTAATTATGGGGGGTAGGGAACAAAATTCGAGAAAAATTATGCCCATAAAGCCAGGAAGAGGCAATAAAAGACACAGAAGTCATGAAGAGAGGACTAGTATGTGTAAAAAAAGGATGTTTTTAGGCCAAAAGCCGAATATCAAATAAAAAACTTTCCATGTCAATTTTTCCGTGAAAAAAAAAAACAACAACTTTAAACGTGTTTTAATCAAAACCCGGTTTTTTGTCAGTATTTTACGATCTCCTTTTTTGTTTCTGAACCGACTCGAAACAAATCTGGCACACACCATGTTCACAACAAAACTAAAAAACGTATGTATGCGCGTCTTATTCTGTTGGTAAGTTTCAGAGAAAAACGGGTTTTTCGTATGAAAAAATGGCAAAATTTGAAATTTCGCTATGTGGCATTTTCAAAAATTTCTAGAAAATTTCCTGTTGCATACAAAGGGCTGAAAATGTGCAACTTTTTAGATATTATGTCAAATAAGATGTTCACAAAGTTTTATCCAATTTTGTTAATATAGATAGATTTCGAAGTTAGCCATTTTAAAGATGCCAAAATCCAAGACGGCAGCATTGCCATGGCAACTTTTTGAAAAAGTCAATTTTTTTTTCACTGTTTTCCTCTTACTTGAACATGCCGAATGCGATGGATAAGGTCAAATTAGCCTATCTTTAATAATAAAAAAAAAATCACCTTCGGTGTCCTCCCCCCTCCCTCCTCCAAGTGGGACAGATGAGTTGACACTGATTCATCTGTTACCATTGCTGAGTTAATTCTATATGGCAGTCCCTTCCCTAGCCTTACTGAACAGGAGAAATAGCAGGGTAAGTTGAAGTGACTTCAAGACTGATACACTGTCTCTTCTGCACCTTATCTCACTATGACAGTGCAAGTTGCTATTGAAATTAACTGATACAGCTGGACAAAAAGCCTGCAATGTTATTTGATATCCAAAGGCTGAGCAGCTTTGTTCATCCTTCCTCCCTCTGAGCCCTCACTCAACATATGCATGAAGCAAATTCAGTAACAGTTGATGGACTGATTTGTTGGCCCCACAAAAAATCACATGGCGATGATATACTAAGCTGACAGTAACTAAGACAGATCAGCTTTCACCCTCTGGTTTTAAAGAACTTGCTACACAGCAACTGATATAGAAATATCTTCCCCACTTTCCATCCAGTATTAGCACTTTCCATCCAGTACTAGTGGTGCCTGCGTTGAGGAAAACTGGGACCGTGAACATCGATGGTGTGGAAATGACCAAAGCACTACACACTGACTCTAAAATCCTTCATCATTTCTCCACAAAACTATACTGCCTGTCAGGTTCCAATGTCATAGACTTGGGTAAACTGCAATCTACTCACCATTGAAATAAAACAAATGCTTTTATACACCATCCCCC
>JBCEWB010000018.1:879095-889559 GCA_039654565.1 Peronia peronii | reverse complement strand
CCTCCCCCCCCCCCCCCCCCCCCCCCCCCCCCTCCACCCCCCCCCGCCCACGAAGCCCTGCAAGAAGTGGCTTGGGGTAAAACTAATTTCAACTCATCAATTATATTTTTCATGCTCTTATAAATTTGTTTTCATTTTTGCTTCAATGTTTCTATCCCTCTCCATCACAGAAAATAAAATAGAAATGAAGATGCTGACAGAAGGGGATCGTGTGGGTTTCAAGCTTTTGGGTACGGGATCATGAGTGTAAAAATGTTGGGAACACTGCTATAGATGAATAAAAAAAATGGCGAATCTGCTGGACTTTACTAAGTGTCTACATCACATGAAATAATGCATGAAATGTTCACATCTGATAAATAATGAACAAAGCACACAGTCAAAGATTAGGCACAAAAGCTGCTTAAAGTTCCCTAAACACTACAACAACAATGACAGCTTTCTGAAGAACACTTAAAAATGACTGTGGGACCAAGACAAACAGATATATTCTGATGAATATTCATTCATATGTTGTATGACTCCTTTCACACTGACATGATGTCTTGGAATTAACTTTTTAAATCTTTAAAAAAAATTATGCTGTAGTAATAAAGATCAGCACTGTGATCACAACAGAATTTTCTTTTTTTTTTTCTAAAATGAAATGAAATCTTGAAGCGCTTCCTTCATGTCATTGGAATCTGGAGAAAATAAAATGAACATCTATTTCCTCTTAGTACTTTCTGGAGAAAAAAAAATAAACATCTACTTCCCCTTAATATGTTACTACTTTCTCAGGACCAACAGTATTACTTGCTACATGTCTTCTTCTTGATGAGTCCTTTCTTGCAAGAGAATATCAGATTTTGCTCTCTGTACAAGAATTGTGTTGTTCTATCCATCCAGGTTATTGGTAAGAAACTATCAATTTACAAACATGCCTCAGAACCAAAAAAGAAACACACATGTGCCGATACTTAAAAAAAAAAAAAAAATTGGCAAAATGAATGAGCTAAACAAGAAAATTAGAAAGTTAATCTATATTCTAGTCCTTCTGGATGCCAAACTGATATCTTCATAAAGACTATGTGACATGAATCTCAAACTGGCTCATAAGATTATGATCACTTTTTACTGAACTGATCAACTTATCCATGTATAACAATAATTAAAATCAAGAGGTCAACAAGTCAACAAAACAAAAAAAAAAAACAAAAAAAACCTCTGTGAGATACTGGATATCAAATGGCGACGATGATACGAACACACAGAATGAATGACTATCTTACTTGTCGAGAAAGATGCATGTTCAGATGGATGAGCTGATCGAGTCCAACACACAACATGAAACTGACAGTGAGAAGCCCTTGCCACAGTACCACACATCTACGCATGCCGGATGTCTATGACAAATCCACAAATACTGAATGGTTTATACTCACAGAATGGGGAAACATACAAGACTAAACAGTACGTATGACAAATCAACAAATAACAATTTTTTTTCATTTTTTTTTTTCTTTTTTTTATAAAACACATGTATCACAACCTTTTTTACAGTAAAAAACACCGAGATAAAAAATATTATGGGTAAAGCATAATAGACAGACATTTCTTTCAGTCTACTTTGATCTGATTTCTTACTTCGTATAGGCGTAAAATGTCATTTGGAAGGACTGGTTTCAAGACAACCTGTCCTCTATGAAATCGGCTATCTGCTCAGCATAAAAACGTTACAATGAGTCACTATTTGAATCTCATTTACTGCAAAGAAAGACTGTTTTTGTACTTTTCTTTTAGATCTGAAGAACTCTATAATGAAAAAATATGATGATGAAAAAATGTGTTAAGTCCTTGCTGGATGCAGATTTGTTAACTAGTCAAAATGACACTGAGGGGAGTAAAATCCTACCATTCCTTTACTTCATTTCTCTCAGAGGAAAAGGATTATTTCTTTCCAACTCTGAACATGCACTAGCCTGAGAATGAGTCAGTAGGGCTGGTTTCTTTCTTTCTCTTTTTTTTTTCATTCCCTTCTCTTTTTTTTTTTCATTCCCCCTCTCTCTCTCTCTCTCTCTATTTCCCCTCTTTCCCATTCTTCTCTGTGTTTGAAGTGTGAGTCAATCTCAAGCATATAAGTCAGTGTTAATGTCACACCCTTCCTGTAAAAGAAAACATTCACTCTGAGCTGCTGCCTTGTTGAGAATAAGTTTTGGCACATCATGATGGAAAAGTTGGTTTAACAAGCAGATTGACTCACAACAACATTTTCAGTCCTGGCTACAAATAAACCACTCTATATCTCCAGTCCCCAGCTACTGTTTACCAACTGTTTAACAACTCGCATCTCCAGTCCCAGCTACTATTCATCAACTGTTTAACAACTTACATCTCCATCTGGCTACTGTTCATCAACTGTTTAACAACTCACATCTCCAGTTACAGCTATTGTCTATCAATTGTCTATCACATGTCCACTCTCAACCCTTCTAGCGCTAAGGAGCAGTTGTGGCCAATACTTTTTCATCCTATTTTGCAAATGAAATTCTTTTCAAAAAGAATACAGTGTTGCAGTGTGATGATCACATATATCCTCCCAATGACTTTAACTATTCTTTCTTAAACATGATTACAAAACATCATAATATCCATCTTGACTCTCTACTACTTTTTACTGATACTTTTAGGGTTAAAACAGGTAGACGGAAAAACACAGATAAGACCTAATATGGCCCATTAAAGGCAACACATCTAATAGCTCAACGATCCACTCATAAGAAACCATTTTTTTTATAGTAAATCCTTTGTTTCTTATTTACTTTGATCGTTTATAAGAGTTTCTGAAGAGGAACTAAATCTGAACCCTGACGGCTATGATCAATAGATTTTATTTCAAATACAAATTCCTTTGTGGCTTATGATACTTTTTCTTTTCACCTTTCAGAATGCAGATGGCTATCTCTGTGGTGAACTGTATAACATTCTGTGTCATTACATATAAGAACCTGGCACCCAGTGAGGAACCCACACTTCAAAAGTACTGATTGGTTTCAAATTTACCCCTGCACATTTATGGTCCCAGATCAAGTTATCCGATCTATGAATAATCTTAGTTTTTCTTAGCCAGTTGGCTGGTATTGAATCACCCTAGGATGTTCTGCTAATGTATCGTTTTCTGCTCAGAAGGATAGCTGTACTGTATAACCCAACACTATTGCCTGTTTCAAAGTCTCAGGTGTGGTTCCGCATATAAAATGATGGATGAAACAATGACATATGATACAATGTACAACAGTAATTTTTTTTGTTATATATTTTTCATAATTTCCTACAACAAATGCTACAGGTCTCAAAATAATGGACACTGTTACTGATCAATGAGTAAGATAACTGAAACAATGAGCAAATGAAAGAATTGAATGTTGGCGCACTTATCTTTATCAGTTTGAGACAATAAAACAATTCCACACATGACAAACTTGCATGAAATCCATGACAAAACTGAGAGCTAAATATATGGATAAATATAATATATATCTGTTACTGAGCAAACTTTGAACATCAAAATGTACAAATTATACAACTCTTTTAATACAGGCAGACAAAAGTCATATTACCTGGACTGTGTCACACATAATGATCATACAGAATGTTTTACTGCAGCAAATAAACAAAAATTTGATGTGGGAATTTGTGATATTTCATCGTCAATATGCAAGTACCAACATGTGTTTCATTTAGCGATGTAACTTCATAGTTATTTAAACAACACATCAGTGACTTATTTTTACAGTATAACTTTCCTGTGAGAGTGCCAACATTCCACATCAATTACATGTTCTCAGAAAGCTACAGACTTTTGTTCCATTTATCTTTTTTTTTTTTTTTCTGTATTCTTTCAAGTTTTGATACAAATTCAAAATTTTGATATTTCTTTAAAGAAAGCAGCACAAGTTCAGTTATATAACAATGATTCATTTAAAGTGCAAGCTCTATAATTACAATATGAATGTCAACAATTTCTTTTATTAGAAACAAAGAGTTTATTTCCGTTAAAAGTTCTTTGGCATTGGCCAGCTGTATGTCCACTAAAGTGACGATGAGACAGCATGCTGACAATGTCGTCCAGGCCCTCCGGTGCCTTGTCTCTCAGTCAATCGGTCATTCATCCATGGTTGTGAAATCAGATACCTATCTGTGACTTGCTCCCTCCAACCTGCTTGATTGATTCTTAAGTTCCCTTCGGCTAGCTTGATCCTCCCTGATCTGTCAGCATCACTCACTGTCCAGCAATTTCCTGTGTTTTCATTCATGGACTGCAGCGTTCAGGACTGTATAAGGTCAAATTGTCAAGCGGAAGAGAAATGCATCTCATGTAAGTCTCAGGCCAATCGTTTCAGAGGACACACAGCATGCGGAAAGAGAAGAAGAAAAAAAAGAATATAAACAGAATTAACATAAGGGGATGAGGAATGGTTAATTGCAAAGGAGAACAAATGAAAACAGAGAGGAAAGCAAATGCATGCTAGGAGGTTTGGTCACACGTTAAGCTTTTTAATCTTTTACTCACACACAGAAAAGCAAATAATATATCTTTAAGTCCAAACTGAAAATAACCACACATTGCAGTTTCACTGGAAATCAAGTCTGATGTATGCAGAAGATGCACTGGAATTCATGGCTAAAGATAATTTCACAGAAATCATGGCTAGAAATAACTGCACAGAAATCAAAGCTAAAAATAACTGCACTGAATTCATGGCTAGAGATAACTTCACTGAATTTATAGCTAAAACAAACTGCCTGAATTTATGGCTAGAAACAACTGCACTGCAAAACTCATGGCTAGAAATAACTGCACTGAACTCATGGCTAAAAAAAACATCACTGAGTTGAAGGCCAGAAATAACTGCACTGCAAAATTCATGACTAGAATTAACTGCAGTGAATTCAAAGTAGATCTCCATATCAAGAAAATGGGCGGAGATCTTACACTCCACATTTATCTGTGAGTGTGAGTCACTGTAAATTATGAAGATCAAGAACCTCTTAAACATATCCACACTATCCTAATTGCTGTCACTTATTGCTGTTCATATATGCATGTCTGTAGTTGCTTCACACTCAGCATTGACTTGCTATCAAACAACAAATTTGAACCAAACACCCCACTACTTTTAGTCATCATCTGGATTCTCTCATGAACATTTTTTTTTTTTTTGAGATGAGTAATATTTCAAGTGATATGACTATACTCCCGCACTTCCAATGACAAATTCTCCAGATACTTTCCAAATAAAGTAACAATGTCACACACTGTTTTCCAAGTCTCTCATTAACTCTGTTTTCAGAGGTGAAAATCTGTCCACAAACAAAATTGTAACCAGCCTCCTAGATCCCACACTCATAAATGGATGAAATAATAACAAAATAATAAATGAAAACAAATGTGATGACATATAATGATGAGAAAGAAGACAGAGGGTGGACATAGAAATGTGCTGTGGCAAATGAGTTCAAGACAGACAGTTACATTTAAGAAAAGAATGCAGTATAATATGGAGTAAACAGTCGGCGTACTCTGGAAATAAATGAAACATAAATAGCAAGATCTTTGAAAACTGTGGCACTGATACAGCAAAACTGATGATTTAAAAAAGTATAACTTCATTTTCGAAGTAATGATGATCTGTCTTTTTGCCTGGCTGTTTGCCCCATAGCAACCCTTAAAAGAAAACATATTTGTATGTCAGTGAAATAAAAGGATGACAAGTTAGAATTCTGCTTGGTAGGGAAAAAAAAAAAGATTAATTTTGTTTCCTTTTCATTATTTCTTTTTTTTTTTTGTCTCTTTGTTCTTTTCTTTCTTTTTTTTTTTTTTTAACTTTAACTGAAAATCATGAAATGTTCAGGGTGAAATTTTCAGAGATTAGCTGCAATGAAAGTCTGCTAAGGGTCTGAAACTGCAAAAAATCATGACAAACTGAAAACAATGATCATAGAGTGAAGACAGGCAAACTGCAACACATGAAGCCCTCCTCACCACACCCACTCCACTGAGAAACACAACTCCAGAAGGAAATAAGTGTACACTGTACTGACCAACAATGGCTTCCAGAAAGTCCTCAAGATTTTTGCTCCAACAGAAATTTGAAAATTTGACTTTTATCTTTTCGGACAAATTTCACAGAGAAAAAAAAATCTGTCATCATATAAATGTGGTTCGGAGATTCGAAACTTTTCATTTTTGACAAATAAAAAAATATACCGATTTCAAATGATGATAAATTTTGGAACTGAGTATTTAGTTTTAGATTAAAAAATGTGGAAACTTCTGGACAGTTCATTGATGTTATACAGTAATGCAACTTTTCAACAAAGCTTCAGGTATAACCATTCATAAATGACTCAGAGCGCCCGTACAAAAACTTAAAACTTTTTTCTACAATAAAATTTGGCTGGAATATTTGTAGTATCAGAAAATACCTATAATTTTGTTTTCCCTTTTCACGCTCTCAGATTCTCAGTCAGATATGAACATGGAGAAGGATGGCAGTCAGAAAAAGAAAGTGAGTGGCTTTGATGTGCTGCACAGGCAAATGCCATGTTCTTTGCATTCTTTCATTTGGCAAGCAATTCAGTTAATTAATAACATATGAAGTGATGAAAATGTGTAACTTAAAACATAAAAAAGCACAACTTCTTGGTGAAATGCCTAGAGTGTCAAATCAAAGCGAGATAGGTGACTATCATTGTCCCCAAAGTTTCAGTTTGAAATATTAATTTCATGAATTTAACAGACATATTTTATTTATGGAAAGGTAGAAACATTTGCATATTTGATTGGTTCAGATTATTTTCACCAAGAAGGGAATAACATAAATCAGGACAACACGAAAACAGCACAGAACAAGAGACTAGCACAAACAAACACACAAGATGCTTACATATTAGTCAATGCAAGCAATGGAAGAATCTTTCCAATTTTACAAGCATAAACAAATGTTGAATCCTAGCGAGTAAGGCAGCATACACATGGTAAACAAACAGGGAAAACGTTTTTCTGAGTGTTTTATGTTTGTTATGCTTTTCCTGCTTCTCCTTCAGCATCAAGCCATAGCATCAGCTGATCTTCACTCCCCAACCAAGTCTGGACAAAGAATGGTCCCGTTGCATAATGGGTCCAATCATCATCGTTCTTTATCTTTCCTCTCCCTCTTCTCTTCTTTTTCTTTCTCCCTCTCTCCCTCTTTCTTTCTCCTCCAGCCCTTGCCCTCTTCTGTTCAGTTTTTCCTTTGAATAGCAACACATAGGTATCCTTCCCACCGAATGCTACAGTACTGTACCAAGCTTCTACAGTCTGCATGGATGAGTGTGAATAAATCAGCAAACAAGCAAAGAAGGGAGAAGAGTGGTTGTGGGTCTCCACAGTTCTCTCGATTTCGTTCAAGTGAATTTTTTTCTTACCTCATCGTCCTGCAAGATAATAATGCAGAGTGGTTACATGTCCACCTAGGTGTGCTCGTTTTCGTACACAGTCATGTATGTAAACAGGTCCAGTCTTCACTTCAAAACTTAACAAAGTTCTAAATTTGAAAGGCCCGTTCACATGCTGCTAATCACTGAAAAATGCTGCTAACACCCATCTGCTGGAGTTTCTTTATAAAAATTGCTGGCTTTTATGAGTACATGGGCTCTCATTGACAAAGTGGCATTGAACAATGACTTCATGACATCTTAAGAAGACATTTCTTCGACACATATGTAACAGACAAGATGGGGAAAAAGGTATAGGATCAGGTCAGAGCTTTTAGAGAAAGGAAGCATTCGACTAGCCCAGACAGAGTCTCAGCATGATTGTTGTGCACGAGACAAGAGATGAGAGAGTTGATCTGTGCTAGATTAGACAAAGAAGAGACCAAATGATCCAAGAGATGACCAAAACAGGACGACACAGTGAGTGGAAGCACAAAGTTCTCACCATCTGCATTGAGAGCCCACAGGCTTAAAAGCCAGCAAGTTTCACATAGTTTGGACACTAAAAAAAGGTTCAATGACAGAATGGTAACTTACCATTTGTTCAAACTGAAGAGAAGAAAAATAAAATAGAATTTTCATTATCCTTCAAGGAAGGAATTTTTTTTTTTTCAACAACAGTAATGCTGCATATATGATTTACATATGCAACACTAATTTGCTTTCTTTTTTTTTTTTACAGCTAAGAGGGCAAGTGTGAAAAGGGATTGGTAAAACGTTCATGCTGTACTTAACACCAGACCTGTATAATTGAGCTGAGTGCACTGTCTACCCTTCCACAACGCTTGCTGTCCGCAGCATCGTAAGCAATAATTTAATCACGACGCTTTTATGGGCCCAATTCCAATTCCACAGAAGCTGACAACCACTGCCTTGCTTGTTTACTGGCAACTGCACTGATCTTTCTTGCTTTTCATCTTACACTGGGAGATAGAAAAACCTGTGACCTAAGATGAGAAAAAGGGGACAAACGAAACCAAAAACATCAACTAACTGCTGCAAATACAGCTGCAAAAATAGCCTTGTTAAATAATAGGTCCAAATTGATTTCTGAAAGATTTAACTGTTTTAATTTTAAGTGTTTTCACTATCATTGTTTTGACAAAATTGCAATTTTTCTAAAACTAAAACGAACCCCTTCCCCCTGGCACATTATGTAACTAAATGGATACTACAGATTTTTTATGTACGGATAGAGGTATGTCTGGATGCAGCGCAACACCTACGGCCAGACATTCACAGTCTAGAAGCACAAATGTCTCGCGCCCAGGGCAACTAAGACAAATAGTCAGTGCCTCTCAAAAAACCTCACAGCAATAACAAGAAAACAAAGCTGTCAAAAACTACTTTTGGTGTCATTACTTCCAAAGTCTGCTCATACTGGTGACTTTCTTTATACAACGAATGATCTTTACTTGATGATACTATCAGGTTCCTAATGTCATCTATTTTCTGAGCAATGAATACATGTATATTCATTCTCATTACTATACTGACTGATTGACTGACTGACTCATTGGAAAGTAATCAAAAACAAAAAAAATAAAATACCACAATGAAGTAAACACTGATGAATAAATAAATCAAATTCTCTTGATTTAAGAATGTCAACATGTTTAAATATATTTGCAGGTGTTTGTCACATGATTCTTTGTACATTCACCCAAATGTAATGCATGGTTAAGTTAGAGGACTGAGAGAGAGAGGGGGCGGCACCACATCCTGAAATATGTTTTTTGCTTCAAAAAAAAAATGCAAATTTCGGTTCTTGTTTCCTCTTTTCTGAGTATAAAAATAAAATGAAGACGTGGACATGTCCTTTCTAACGTGTTTGACCCATGGTCATTTAACAGATGGCCCAACCTACTGTCAACCAGGATTTGGCTTCCTCTGGCTGCTACATGCAGTGGTAGATCATAAGTATTTGATTATACATAGGCAAAGAATGCATAAAACACTTGATTATGACCTCTTCTAGTAATATCTTGAGCCCCAATGCCAGGAATGGACACTAAATGACCATTCCGAGGCAAAAAACAACTACTGATCACCCAAACTATCAGTGTAGGCTTTCACGCAGCTTTCTAAAATGAACTTCCATGTCCTATAAATAGTAAACTTTTCTTTAATTTCTGCTGCTTCTGAGCTCTGTTGTGGACTACATATATTTTAAGTCAAGACACTCTTGGTTTGGACAGAAAAAGATATGGAGGCCACAAAGAGACCCTCAGGAACCCTTAAAATGATGGGGGGCCAGGGAGCAAAATTCGAGAACAGATCTGCCCAGAAAGTAAGGAAAAGGCAATGAAAAACTCAAAATCATGGAGAGAGGGCTGATTTGTTAAAAAGGGCTGCTTTGAGGTAAAAGCTGAATAAAAAATTCTCCTGGTAAACTTTTCAACACGTTTTTCTCCAAACCTGATTTCACTATTTTGTTATTTATTTTTTTATTTCAAAACCGATTATAACTAAATTTAGCATACAGCATTTTCACAACAAGGGAAAAAAAAAAACGTATGTATGCACAGTTCATTCTATTTGTAAGTTTTAGAGAAAAATAGGAATCCAGTATGGAAAATCAGCGAAGATTGAAATTTCAATTCATGGCATTTTAAAAAATTTATAGAAAATTTTATTTTGCATAGGAAAGAGTGGAAAATATATAACTTTGTATATATTATGTCAAACAACATGTTCACAAAGTTTCATTAAGAAGGGGGAGGGGGGCACGTCCTGAAATATGGATCTTGCTAAAAAAAATAAGATTTTGGGTTTTTCTTTTTTCCTAAAAGCCCTGCCTTTTTTGTGTATAAAAATGGTATCGAAAAGTGGATATGTCCATTCTAACGTGTTTGACCAATGGTCATTGAACGGTAGGCCTAGCCTATTGTCAACCAGGATTTGGCTCCATCTGGCTGCTACATTCAGTCGTAGATCATCACTATA
>JBCEWB010000018.1:845082-859904 GCA_039654565.1 Peronia peronii | reverse complement strand
ATGGAAATAGTCTGAGTGACGAGGGGTGATAAAATTGACACCCATAATATGAAATTGACATCTTTATGAGTACAACCACACTTTCTCCCACTATTGGCTCATTCAATGTGAAGAAAGGGTGGAGTTAGGGAGGGATTAAAGGGAGACATTGGTCAGTAAGGCGGTCTGATGTGAGCCTGCACTGTGTCACTCCGAAATTGATAGGGCTTTACTAGTTCGCCACGAGACAAGCAGCCTCGTAGTACAGAGATGCGCGGAATCATATGGCGTCATACGTTAATGGCATAGAGAACTGACGAAAAAAAAAATGCAGAACGGCAAGCTGTGTTATTTTACAAAATAAACACATTACCGGTGATGTTTTCGCAGAAATAACACCGCTAACATGTTTTTGGCTACTAGAAGTTTATTATTTTACAACAAATATAGGCCCCTATATATATAGGTTGTCTGTGACGTTTAACACTTTAAGTTACTTTTAAATGGGACTCTCACTGATGCAAATATGGTTAAAAGACTAAGATCCATTCATAACCGTGAAGAGATATTTGGGTGAACTATGGGTAGTGGCACACTCAAATTTCACTGGATTTTCACTGAGCCGACGAAATTCTCTGCTGCGCTGCACTGATACTTGCTAGACCTATCGGCAACAGGTCATTTCCATTTCCAAGATGAATTTAATGTTATACTTGAAAACACATACCTATCAGAAACCTGTCTCAATTCAGATTTTTTTTCTGATGAAAGAAGTATCGTCACATAATGCCGCAATATTCCAATGAGAAACGTTATAACTACAATCGGCAAAAATACCCAGACTCGTATGTTCGAGTCAAGCAGTAACTCAGCCATTTTGTCACGCACTATTGTCTATCGACCGGTAGCCGACAAGTTTGATGCAACTTTCGAATGGAGGCGTTATTCCGCACTCGGAACTCGGCAGAAGTTGACCGTACCGAATAGACATAGTACAATAAATCAGACCCCGCGCGCCTCGGTTTCGCTATTGGCCGCCATTTCCCAATTAAGCCTTCCTCTCACGGCTGAACTATGGAGCTGACTGGGCTCAGGAAGGAAGCACGTATAACAAAAACAAAAACAAAACACACGCACACACACACACTAAAAACACGGTATGGGTGAGAAATTTATGACTAAAACTCTTCACTGTGAGTGACAGACTTAAAACATTAGCCTATCCAATTTAGATGCCCTCCGAACAATAACAGTAATTTTTTTTTTTTAATTGAATTACGGGAAAATAAATAAATGGCAACACTAACAGTCAATACGAAAAGGAGAGTATAAAAAAGACCTTTTGAAATTTACCATACATTAGGCCAGATGGTAATCAGTGAGTCAGTCCAAAGAAAGAAGGTAAGGAAGCAAGAAATGAAAACATCGATGGTTTAAAAAAAAAGAGGTAAAGAAGAAACAGAAGAAAGTCAACATGTTTGAGTTCTAAAAAAAAAACCAAAACCGCATCTTACTTGCTGTCACTCCAGTGTGAAAAGCGGATCAGAATAAATATTCTTTTTCTCATCCTTCTTGATCTTTTCATGCCTATCTCCTTAGCATACTGAGTGAATTGACAACCGCAAAGAGAGTGTTTTCCATGACAAAAAAAAAACAAATCAACAAAACGGTGACAAGGATAGACATAAAAAAAAAGTCTGTTTGGGGAGCTAAAGCAGATGAATATTCTTCAGGATGATATGTTACAATGGAACTTCGACTCTGCCACAGACTGAAAATGAAATGAAAGCAACTAAACTAAAACTTCAAACAACAATATGTGCCATTATGACGACCTAAAATCCTTCGCCATCTCCTTGCATTTTCATAGTGCCCAAGATTATATGAGTGTGTACGCAAGCATTTACTGCTATTACATCTAACACCAAAAGTAAATGGGATCTTGTTTGTTCATGTTGAACTATGTCTAAGTCCATCTTGTTTTCTCCTTTTGTACACTTTTTTTACAGGAGCATCGGTTTGTTTTTTACTCATACATTTACAACTCAAAGAAGTCGACTTTCTTCTATTTCTTCTTTATCTCTTTTGTGTTACATCTTCCACTTTCGACTGACTCACTGATTGCTATCAGGCCTAACATATGATATATTTCAGAAGGCCCTCCTTTAGTCTCCTTTTCGTATCAACTATTAATGTTACCATTTATTTATTTATTTATTTTCCCTAATTTAATAAAAAACACTACTTTTATTATTAAAATTTGGAGGATATCTTAATTGAACAGGCTCTAAATGTTTAAAGTCTGTCACTCATAAAGAAGAGTTTTAAAAGTTTCTTACCCACTCCGTGTGTGTGTGTGTGTGTGTGCGCGCACGCGGGCGTGTGTGTGTGTACGTGTGTTTTATACTTGCTTCCTTCCATAGTGTAGTTGGATCCCTGCCTCTGAGCACCGACGCCCTGTTCAACTTGGACCGGAAGTTCTCCCTTACGCGCCATGTCTGCTATAGTAGTCTATGCTGTACCAATCGATGGATTATTTTTTTTAACTGTACCTGTCTATCAAGATAACTTCCAACAGGAGGTTGAAAGACATATATAGAACGGAATGTAATGTACCTGTCTAGATCGAATATCATGAGCCTGAGAACGAACTATGGTTCATGTAACATGCTACGGGTTCGTGGCTAACCGGCGAACTAACCAATAATTGGCGTACTTTCGAACAACTATATCTGATGACCAAGGATGTTAGCAGCCAAAGACATCATTATTAAATTTTTACTATGCATGCCTTCAAGCATGAAATTTCCGCTCTGTAAAATGAGACAAAAGTTAGAATCCAAATCGTCGATAATACCATTTCCATAGGAAATGTAACTTGATGTAATCTCAATAATATGTCCGTCAGTTACCTTGCTATAGAAATAAATTTGCACAATTTCATACTTTACTTCTGAAAAGGAAGTGAAATACAGCATTTTGATTTTAAAAACACGTATTATATGTGACACTACAACCAATACATATATATAATGTTAAGAACAGTGGGCCTAACATTGAACGCATTAAAAAAAAAAAAAAGGTTTAGCCAACTTATGATTTAATTATGTTTAATTTAGCTATTTAAAACATACTAGGAAGAGGACATCTCGATTTCACAAACAATTCGAACAAACAGTGACCATAGATTTTGAACATTGGTACAAAAATAAAAGCAACACACCTCACTGACGAAATTATAGCATTATAGGTTAATAATGATGTTCTAAAGCAGTTTTATTTAAAATTAATAATGTCATAAATGCAAATTATTTAGAAAACAGAGTAGTAAAGAAAACAATTATACAAAAAAAGGGGGGAGGGAGGAGAAGGGGACAAATCAGCCTGGAAAGAGGGGGAAAACAACTGATGGAACAGACAGAAGTTCAGGTGAATAAAAGCTAAAATAATCATAGGATATGTACATGTCAAATGGAATTTATAATTGGGAATGCAGATCTCCTCCTAATCACTGGCCCTTCCCAATTCTCGTCATATCATTAAACAAACCTTTCGTAAGTCTGAACTGATAGTCCAAAAACCATTGGGTTGAGTTGGTACAGCAGGAATTAATTCATAAAACTCTCTTTAGATCTTTATCCTTAAAAAAATAATAAACAAACAAATAAACAAACAAATAAAATCCCCGAAGATTGGCTAACTTTAGGAAAGACCAACAATCAGCATAATCATGAGTTTAGCTGTGACAAATATTGTTATTTGTACTGTCAGTTATAGGCTGGCCTAAAGATCTAGATACTCCTCGAGCATGAACTCATCTAGGCAAGAAGAAATACTAAAAGCTAATACAGAACTAAAGAAACAAGACAGGAGAGTAACAGTGGTATGAGTGCCAGCATACGTAGAAACAGACGGAAAACAGTACCCAAAAGGACAACATAGACATAAACTCGGGCCTCAGCAAAGGAGAAGTAAAAAGCTGGATAAAGGAAAAGATTAAAAGAGATTGGCAAAATCAATGGGAAACGGACCGGAAAACAACTACCCGCGGCAATACTACCTAGAAGCCAGATTAAAACCACAAATACGGAGCAAAAATAGAAACCCGATAACACAGAAGATAATAAGAGGAAGAATAGAAGCTCCAAAACTATCACCAGATAAAATTAAATGTAATACGTGCGGAAAAACTGTATAAAATTTTAATACAATGGTCCACATAATGCTAGAATGTCCCAACTATAAGACTGCAAGAGAAGACCTACTAAAGCTAATGACGAACAGGGGAGAAGACCACACCCTGCATAGCATCTTTAAACAGGGGTGAAATCGAAACACCAAAACGAGAATTCATTTAAGGGGAGGAGACGAAGAAATAAATAACTTGGAAACAGTTATAACGAGAGAGAGGGAAAGGGAAGGAGATAGCCTAGAATAGGAGGAATCTACGCCGGCAGCAAAAGACTAACAGCAACAAATACAAACGAGTAGTGGGACGGGGCAGGAAGAGGGGAGTAGGAAAGAAAGAACACCGAAAGAAATCTATACATTTCAAGGGGTCTCCGGACGGACGATCGCATAATAATATGAAACAGAGTAATCCCTGCGCTCTGCTGGCTGGAGACTCTAGCCCCTGCCGACATGGAAATCCGTCCGGGGTACGAGATTGCAGCATATTCGTTCAGTCGATAGGCCTACGGGAACACTGGCGAAGCTGACTAGTCCGACCTATTTCCCCCGATCAGAAAAGCGGATCCGTAAGAGACGCGAGGTGGTAGATAGAAGTATTAGAACCTACACCCCATTTCGACCTAGGGATTCCCCAATATGCACATAATGTAAATATAATAAACCTTGTCCAATTAAATATTGTTAAATGAATGTCGTAAAATAAGCAATCCAGGGAAATAAGAAATAAAGGCCAAAGGGCTCATCTCTCTATAGATAGAGTAGGGGAAAATAGAGTAGGAGACAGGGACGATAGGGACCTGTATATACCAAAACAAGAATAGTAACGGACCCATGGGTGACCAAAATAACGTAGCGACACCCTCAGACCCTCGTGGGAGGACCCTTTAACACGGTCGACGAACAATAGGATAGGAATGCAGCAGGAATAAAAACGTGGACCAACAGAAGTCAAAACCATATGGCAAAGAGAAATAGTAATGGGGGCCATATTGAAGTAAAATAAACAATAAACACATATCTTCAACACAAATAATAGAATAGGGAGTAGATGGATAGTCTGCTGCCGATGAAGAAAACAGGATTACGGAGTGATCAGCGAAAGCCTGTGATCATTATCGGGTCCGACCGGGAGATCCGATCGGGGAGGCATGGGGTGGCTTGGGGGGAGGGGGAGGGAGGGGGCGGGCGGGGGCTGTTTTGGGGCTTTGGAGATGTGGACACTAGGGCTTGGCCTTCTCGCGCGACTGTCTCCTTGGTGCGTGTCCGGAACGGTCTGGTTAAAAAAAAAAAACAAAAAAAACACCGTGCGACCGATGGAGGCATCGACTGGCTAATAAACTAGGGAAGTAAAGCCGTTTTTTTTTTTTTAGGAAAAACAGGATTTTTTTTTTTTTAAACAAAGACCCGTTGAGATAACCTCTACCAGGAGGTTGAAAGACGTATATAGAACGTAACGTAATCATAGAAACGATGGTCTACATAGCAACTTCAACATCAGTATATGATATTATTTTATCATTTTTATTTAATTTTTTAAAATTTATTTATTTATTTTGTCAAAATGAACTGGCAGGCTCCACAGGAATTTTTCAGCCTTTTAGTCCATAGAAAGTAGGATTATCTCGGATTTCAGTGACTGCCTTTTTTTTTTTTTTTTTTTGAGCATTTTTGTGAATAGAAATTAGGAAATTTTGCCCGGAAAGCTCCACTCCGCCTATTCTTCATCGATTTTCAACTACCAAGGGTTTTTTAAACATGCATAAAGAGTAAATGGGACGTCCGAAATATTTTCGACCTATCTGAGAAGGCTAGACGTCGGGTTTCCCTACCCAAGAAAACAGGGGACCGTCTAGTCACTGAAAACAAACAAAAAATTTAAAAAATCTAGGTTTCGATTTTCGTACCCTTCCCATCCCCTAATGGCAGGATCTGAGAGTCAAACCCACTTGTTCACTATGGAGCACACGCTAAACCGCATGGCTTTGGAGATGGATTGGATCTTCAGTCCCTTTCGCCTTGCCTCAAGCGGCTATGCCAAGAACCACATGGTCACGGCGAACCTCCTCTTTATAATCTGAAAAAAAGATACATGTAATGATCCTGGAAATCCATCAGCAATATTGGTGCGAATTACTATTTTTATCGCTTGCTTTTGTGCATTTTGAAATTAAAAATGACAGTTTCAACTGATCGTTTCAGCCTCCCTTTGTTAGCTCTTTACATCGTTGTAAAGGCTCATAATTTACATTACACGCTAATGATGGCTCTAAATAAATTTTATGAGTAAGAGGCCGATTAGACTTGTAGGTCAAAGAAGCATGGCGCATGCGTAGTCATCAGCCGGCCATGTTGTCAACAAAATAGTGTCAACTCGTCTGCGGGCACAGTGGCCACTCTCATCCTCTCTTTGGTCCAAGTGCTATGAGTTTGTCAGGGAAATTTTAGGTTTGCGAACATCGCTCGATGCATTTCGAGCACGAATGGCGTCTCTGAGCTCAGGGTCATCACGAGACAGCAAATCTGGATTCTGGAAGAAAACCACAAGTGTACCCGGAAGGTGTGTATTATTAGAGAATCTGGTGGAGAATGAGAACGGTCTAATAACTCAATACCACGAGACACACACTGACATGACTCAAAATTAATCAAATCCAAGCTAGCTGTAGAGGCCAGGCTTACATTTTGTCCATTGTTTATAGATCTAGGCCCTCTCAGTGCTTGCATGCAATGCTCTTAACTAGATCTAGAATAGATCTAGATTATATTCTAGATCTAGTAAGATCTAGACTAGGTAGGTACTAGATCTAGGTCTAGAGAATCTCTAGATCTAGAGTCTAGTAGTCTAGTCTTGAGATTTAGACCCTATGCCATGGGTCCACATTGGACATTGGTATTGCTCTTGCTGCATTTCTTGAGAGATGACTTTTTGACTGTAGATCTAGATCTAGATTTGGATCCTCAAGACCTGGTTTTAGTCCATGTGCAATCATGCAGTGCAAAGTACGACAGCGATGCCTTAGATTTTTACCCGAGACTGAAGGAGATCCCTATGTTGGCATCTAGTCTAAGCCTACCAGACTGGAGTCGCAGCTTACTCTTCATGTCTGTTATTATGATTATGTCAGTGTTACTGAAATCCAGCTAGACTTTGATTATATAAGAAAAAGATCCAGTTAGTACATGAGATTAATTCTAGATGTAGATCTAGATCTAGAGGTCTGTTCCATAGCCAAGCACTCACAAGCTTTTTGCCATGTGCTCAGCGAGCAGAGTTCCGTAGCCAAGGACTCGCAAGCTTTTTGTCTTGCTGCTCGCCAAGCACAGCAAGCACACCCACGAGATGCTTACTAGTCCTACGCAAGCAAAAATGGCGGCGCCCATTGGTTCAAGACAGTCGATTCTAGTCCTATGAGGGGGAATGGGGAAAATTTTCGAACCTGATTTTTTTTTTTTTTTTTGAAGTCGACTTCTTGCATAGAAATGCCGATGTCTAGCTATTTCAGATTGATAAATCATGAATGTTTAGCATGTTAAAAACTCATTCACTATTAAAAATTGGATGGAAAGTAAGCAGAAATTTCAATGTCCGCTAAAAATTTACCAAACCCAAATGAAAACCTGTTAAATAATTCGAGAAATGAGATATATTTAGCTATTTTATTGTCATGTAGTCATCTGTCTATATCGAACGTAAATTCCAATCTCACGCTAGAGGATTGCTGAGCAACCATAAACAGCTGTTTAGTGCTTGCCAAGCACTCCATTCCGTAAGTTGTGCTAGGCAAGCATTGTGCTTGGCAAGCACACGAAGGCAAAAAGCTTGCGAGTGCTTGGCTACAGAACAGACCTTAGATCAGTCTGCCATTCATTGCTTATTTTTAATGTGATACAAAGCTGGTACAATGGAAATGTGGAAGCTTATCTGATAGAATGTTGCACATGCTCTTGAGGTACCCCAAATCATTGTACAGCAGCTCATTTAGAAGATCAAAATGTAGTCTAATTGAAGTTTGTAGTTTATAGAAGCCTGCTCCATTTCTGACAACATGCAGTCAAAGGGTCACATGAAAATATTGATTGGAGGCACCATTGAATCCCTCAACAATGATTAATGATATTACATGTACATGGTCTATGACGTGGAGGAGTATTTCCAAAGTATGACCTAGAACTGACACATTCTCATTAAAAAAACTGGCAATGACAGTACTGATAGTCCTCTAAATTTTCTATTTTGGTAAATCAACACCAGCCTATAATCCAGTGGAAAATTACAAAGTTCTTACAATTACATACATGGTCTATGACGTGGAGGAGTATTTCCTGAGTATGACCTAGAACTGACACATTCTCATTAAAAAAACTGGCAATGACAATACTGATAGTCCTCTAAATTTTCTATTTTGGTAAATCAACACCAGCCTATATTCCAGTGGAAAATTACAAAGTTCTGTCAACATTGCAGCATAAATTCTAGTAGGCTTAGATTTTAGTACATTATAAACAACCGGGCAGTGCTCAACAGGTTTGACTGAATACAGCAGCACCAAATTTTCCAGTTTTTTTTATTGAAACTAGGTTGATATCCCTGATGACCCCTACAGTCATCAACATATTTTATTTTGCTTTCAGCATTAAGCCAGTATATGGGGCACAGCACCCACCACCAAAAACTAGTGTCACCACGTGAGTATTCTATTCAACACTCTTCATTGAATTAATTTTTATCATTGTACAACCTCTCATTTGAAATGAATTAGAATTCTCTTTCGATCCTTAAGTACTCCTAGTGTAACTGCAGAAAAGACAGCTCTTCAGGAACCATTACCCATTAAAATTTTTTTTCTTCTAATTTTCACATGGCAAGAAATATGGAATGATTGAAAAGGTATGTCTTAAGAGAAGGGAAGAGAGTAAAGTGTTTAAGGAAATATGAAAGTGAATGTGGACAGATTGTTGTGTTTTTTCTTTTTTTTTAAGTTCAGAAGTTATAAAGTAGAAAATACATGGAAAAGTTAGATGATGTAAAACTTTTTTTGCAATGAATTGGTTAGATTTTGACGTCAAGATTAATTTGATCATGTGCATTTCATTGTTATCGTCTCCATGCCTCCTCCATGGAATAAATTTACAACTTGATATCAAAGGGAAAAAAAAGGAATGGAAAGAAAGTCTACAAGAAAAACAAAACATGTTCATGAATAACTGGTTATTTACCATTCTGCTTTTCATTATTATCATTCTAGACCGGGCTGGCCCCAAAAGAAAGATGAAAAGGGAAAGAACAACAAAAAGGATTCTTTCCAAGAATTTCAAAACAAAACTTCTGATGCCTGGGATGATGGAGATGATGACCTTATCCAGATGGCCAACCTGAGGCTGTCCCTGAAAGATGTGCAAACATCAGCCAAAGTTGTATTAGACAATCATAGCAAGAAAGCAAGCTCTTTACAGCATCAGAAACAAAATGCTGAATCAAATTCTTCACCACCAATTAGAGGTACGACATAAAGGAAGGCTTTTCATTTTAAATGTTTATATCGAACTATAATTATTACAAAATTCAAATGGTATAATGAGAGTGATCTCAAAAATTCATTGTGGAATGTTTTGTGTGTTTATTCCCTTATAATCCTCTTGAGGACAGAGATATAAAGCACTGTAAGTGCAAGTAATTAGATGCCATAGAAAAAATGTTAACTTTATTGACAGCCAGTGGTGAAATCTCTCCTTTAAGTAGAAATTGATAGATATTGCTGAGATGTCTCGTGCCAGGGTAATGCTTCTATGTTACTTATAATCAAGCAGGGCATTAAATGGCTAATCATATCCATATTTCATGAGCTAGAAATGATTGATCAACACATGCGCAACAGTTTTAATGTCCAGCATTAATGTATTAATAAAAAAAAACAACATCAATGCTGACCTCTTTTGAGTTGTTAAACAAGGCAGACCTGTAGCTGGTGCTGTTAACGAATAGGAATGTCAGTCAAGCGGCTCTGTCACTCCACCCCCTATCAAGACATTAATTGTGCTCACATTGCTGCATTGCAAGAGGACAGAATATCAGTTTGATAAAGCAATGTTATTGAACTATGGTTACTACATTTGAGGAGTAGAAATGCAAGGGGTACCAAGTGATCAGATTCTAGTACTGAGAAAACTGAATTTTTTAAAATTACATTTGCTGTCAATCAAACGTTTGCTTTGGAGATGTATTTGTATTTATATTTTTAAAATTGTTATAAGAGTGAAGGAATGGCAGCACAAGGCTAACCTTATAATTATAGAAATGGTGTGAACATAATAAAAAGGGAAAAATGGACAGAGTATTCATTTCATAAAACTATGGCTTTATTTTTGACTAAAAATGATTTTCCTTTGTGGTGCTATTGCAGGTGAACCGCAGTCATACCCATCTCAGCACTCCCACCCGCAGCATCCTCATCTCAGTGGTCCTGGTGTGGGCGTCAGACTCAACAGTGGAGGATATCAACCACCTAAAATGACGTCTATACGATATGTTACCAATGCAAATGTAGATAGAGAGGCAGCACGTATTGATAAATTCAAGGCCTTGTTTGCAGAACCCTCATTAGATTTGTGTAAGTTGCTGCATTTTGATATATGGATTAAGACTTATTCATAAGTAGCACGTGTACTATAAATTCAAAAGAAAATGAATAAAATAGTATTATTCTGTTTTTATGTATAGAGAACATGTATGCTCTCAAAAGGATTCTCTGCTTCAATTAAATGCAATTACCATGACACAGACTTTATATTAGGTTGACAGAAACTAAGATTGTGGAGTATCATAATTTTCCACCTTTTACATCCAGATTTCAATAATCTATTTTGCTGGTTAAGAATGCTTTGCTATTGCTTTATCCTTTTCTCATCCATTTTTCCAGCTGAACTTCGGAAGCTTTGTTGGTCAGGAATTCCGAAGGCAGTCCGACCTACAGCTTGGAAAATTTTATCAGTAAGCACTGTTACCTCTAGTGATTTCTGAGAGAGTAATGTTTTGTTGTACTGTGTTTTGGTTTTGTTGCCTTTACATATGAAAGTCGCTGCAATTCCAAATAAAATATGACAAGACTGGCATTTTGAATTTATTTATGCTTTATTTCCTGTTTCATTGATATAGTTTAAGGAAGTTACAATTTGTATGGTTAATGCCACCAATTTTTTTGTTTTGTTTTTTTAGATGAAGGAGAGGGGCAAACTTTACATTTGAAATCGTCTTTTCTTGTGGTAGCAAATGCAAATGGTAGTTGATGTAATTTTGTTGTGGGAAAAGGAGACAGAAGGAGTTGTGTCATCACACAGGGGTTGGTTAAGGTGGTGATCAAGAAACTTCAATTTTATATAGTCTTGCCAACTTTTGTGTTTTTTGTTAGTCAACTACCTGATCATTTTTTTTTTCTTTTAAATTTTTTAAACTTTTATTATTTTATTTAATGGGATAAAAGTCTTTCATGATGAGCACAAAAACAGAAGTGCAGTATAGTTTGGTGCATGCTCTTCATAAGGATTAATCTGTCTTTTGGTTTTGTGGATCATTTTAGAGGACCAAAATCTAGCGTGATCTAATATTGTGGCACTCTGAAATCTGACAATATGTAGTCAAGTGAACAAAAGTGTTGTTTGATAGTCAACCCTTGCCAAAACAACTGGTATGGGCATTGACTAAAAAGACTGATACAAGAGCAAAGGCATTTCTTGAACAATGTCCAGAGCTATACAGAGCCGCCACATTTCTAAGCCAAAAATTTAAAAAATTCGTGACATTAAAAAGCGATGTTGATGGCGCTAAATAGACATGCCTTTTTTTTTTTTTTTTAAATTTATTTTATTTTTATTTTTTAAATCAAAACTTATTTTAAATAGTAAAATCATAGCCAATCCTAATTCCAGCAGAATCTTACACAGTTCCGTAGAATACTGCCAGCCAGTAGGCTCAGGTTTTTATGCCTGTATACTGTCTTCCTGGACTAGGAACTGCACCCACCAACCCTATAAAATGATACTACGGGGAACGCAAAATTTTCCAACTTTTTCATGAAAATAATTTGACATTCCTGGATGGTTCCTGTTTGATGTTAGATATTTATTTTTCTCAACAGGGTTATCTTCCAACTGCAGCAGATAGACGGCAAGAAACTCTGGAGCGGAAACGCAAAGAGTACTTTGGATATATTGAACAATATTATGAAACTAGATATCAAGACCAGCATGAGGAGACATTTAGACAAGTAAGTTCAGAGTATATTATTCCTTTCTTACAGATCATTTTGAAAACAAAAATTATGTCACAGAAATATATTTTGAAAACTAAAGTCTTTGGATAAGACTTTTAACATGTCATAATGGTCACTGTGTCTTTGTTCCAACTTAGAGTAAACACATGTCTAAGAGAAAAGTTCAGTGAAGTGTTTAGAATATTTGAAGTGATGTAGGCTCTTTGGCTCCAACAGAAGTCTTTTTGTCTAAAAAATTGTTTATTTATTTATTTTTTTTGATGTTGTATGTGTGTATGTATTTTTTTTTTTTCCTGTAGGCTCAAA
This sequence comes from Peronia peronii, assembly GCA_039654565.1. Classification (NCBI taxonomy): domain Eukaryota; kingdom Metazoa; phylum Mollusca; class Gastropoda; order Systellommatophora; family Onchidiidae; genus Peronia; species Peronia peronii. The sequence continues at coordinate 847,161 of JBCEWB010000018.1, read as the reverse complement.
GAAAGACGTGACTGATTATCAAAAAACTTAAAAAAGATAGTTGTCTAATTTTCTGGACCTCATCTATTTGGATGTTGAGAATTTTCAATTCTATGTAGTGAAAATTGTTTATAACGGTGTAATCCAGTTACTTAACAGTGGTATTGGAAAGATTTTTGGTAATATAAAACATATTCTCATTTTAGGATGTGTTGTGTTCATTATTAGCACAAAGTGATTTTGTAGAAGATTGCGTTCCTTTTTTTATCAGTGAAATAAAACACTTTTTCGTGCCAAGGTCTATATTGTACATCAATAGCACACAATCAACATCATGTATAAACAAAGCAGCAGAGATGTTTACAACTGAGAACTCAAGGAGTACAGCATTTAAATGGATGATTGTTGGACTGCAGAAAAGATTCACAGAACTTTAAGAGAGATTATGTAGGGTATCAGAATCTCAGAAATGTTACGATTTACCCACATGAACTTTAAAGGGACTAGGCACTACCATTTGTGAGCGTTTCATTGAAAAATTTGTCATATTTTTCTTTAACGCTGATTGATTTGTTCAGAATTATTTTGAGGTAAGTGTCACATGGGTAAGTCAAAATAAATTTTAGAAAAATAAAAAAATTCAGCAGTATGATAATATTCAATATAGTGCACATTTTCATTCCTTTTTGTCTTTTTGTTTTTTTTTTCTTTTATCAGTTGATAAAAATTTGTCACAGAAAAGGAATGTAGTAAATATTTTCTTTCCTGTGCATCAAAATAAATCTGTTGAATCCAAATATATGAAGTCAAAAAAGATTTAATTTTATGCTAGTCACTGATTTTACCAGGAGTCAACTGTTTTAAAAGTTATTTTATGAATGTTTTGTTCATATTTTGAGATGTAAAACATTGTTAGAGATCTGGGAATTTATTATCTGTTTTTCTGATGAGAAGCTTGCTCACTTACACCAACTCTTATGTGTTTGCAGATTTAGTTGTCTTTGGATGGCTCCAAGCATGGCCATAATTTGGACTTTGTCACCTTCTGCGTCAAAACATGAATCTTTTTTTTGTGCCTTTTTGTTTTATATTTTGTTTTTTTTTGTTTTTTGTTTTTGTTTTTTAAATATAGACAAGAAAATTTTCATAGAAACACACAAATATATTTGAATGAAGCAAGAGGGGTCTAATGAATGCTGGAATTTCAGGGATTGTTTAACCCTTTCTTTTAAAATTTTGCTTCTTTGCTTGCCTTCAAGGCATCACATTACAAGCAAAATCAAATGCCAGTTTAGTTTTTCATCTTTATTTTTATTTGTATATATGGCCAGAATAACTGACTTTTTAACATCTTGTGTTTGATGGGTCAGGTATTAATTTTAAAAACTAAAAATACTGGAAAATCCCTGTACATCACACATTGTCATGAAGGAAATAAATTGTTTGTGTTTGATTAGGCTGTTGCATAGGCAAAATTTTTACAAATACAAGAGAAAGCCTTTGCATTTATCAGGGGTGAATCAGCATCTTTAGTTTTTTGGTCATTTTTAGGCACAAAAGTGAATACATAGGGATATTATTTTGAACAGAAAGTTAATTTCTGTCGGATAGACACTGTGGTACAAAAATCCAGTCTCTGAAAGATTTATTTGACAGTTGTTGTATTCAGTTCTATTTTTCGAGGGAATTACGCAGTAGATATTAGGTTTTTCTCATTGCGTCATGGCAAGAACTTGATAATAATAATGATATATCATATAATAATGATATACATATATTCTAATTTAATTAAAATTACCTATACAAAGTAAAATAATTGTGATAGGTTTACATACACGTTGCATAGAGAGATAAAATTGAATAAGCTCACAACATGGAAGTCGAACCTTTTGAATAAAGTAGAATTTATCTTTGTTAGAGGAAAGACGAAGATTATAACCAGGGAACAGTAGTTTGGAAAAAATTGAAGAAAAATGACAAGGACATATTTTTACAGTCAAACTGATGTGAGGAGATTTACAGATTTGCCTTTTTTTTTTTTTTTTGATATTTTTGTTTTTTATTTATTTATTTTTTTTTTTTCAGAATCTGTATGGAAGG
>JBCEWB010000018.1:821629-844982 GCA_039654565.1 Peronia peronii | reverse complement strand
AGGAAGAGTAGACAAAGGGGTTTCTTTCTAATTTTTGGATTTTCTCCACTTTCTTGTTGTTTTCCCTCTTGTCTACACCCCTCCCCCCCCCCCCCCCCCACCTTTCCGACTTCTTTTTCTCTCTTTAATTTTTGTTTAGTTTCATCCCTCTGCTCACAGCTTAATCAGTCACACACCAGTCGATCGATGTCGCTCTTCCTCATCACCCAGTCTCTGGTATCTTCCCGACGTTAATCACCACCGGTTTGAGAAATCTGACACTTCACTGTCATACTCTTGTCACTTTTTCTCTTGCGACAACACAGAGGCCACGATTCTGAATTGCACAATCTTCCAAAGTCACATCACGGCTCAGACTGGGCCATCATGAACAAAGCCTGAACAGGAGCTTAAATCCGTTCTATAAATTCGCAAGAAAACCATTGCTTCCTCTAAAAACTGCTAACCATGGTTTTCAAAGTTGGCGTAGTCTTTTAAATTTAAGATTACACCTTTTATACCCACATGCATAAACCATGCAAACGCCTTACATGGAAAGTAAATAAGAAATTCATAGACAAATTTGATTCGAAAGTTCTGTTCCTTACTATCTACGTTCTATATACGTCTTTCAACCTCCTCGTGGAGGTTATCTCTTCTTACTGTCTGTATCTGTATCTATTTTAATGGTTTATTGATCTCCTTTCTAAATCGCTTTATCTATCTTTCATGTGAAAATGTTTGCTCTAGTGTCATATCTTTTGTTCGCTATGTCAAATTCTCTATGTCACACTATCATCCACGGTGTCACATTTCTTTTTTTTTTTTTTTAATTACACTATGTGATGCCTATGTCACATTTTTGTTTTGTCCTCTACGTGAAATTCTCTTTCTTCTATATTACACTGTATGCCCACGATGTCACGCTTTTTAAAAAAATTATACCAAGTGACATGCTAAGTGATCTCTTTACCGCACTGTCTATTTTCTATGTCACATTTGTTATTCTCATGTGACATTCTCTATTGCCTATGTCATTATGTCTGTCCTCTGTGTCTGTTTTTTTTTCCATTGCGCCGTCTGTGCTCTATGACACACTGTCTGTCTTCTATGTCACACTGTCTGATTTTTTATATTAAACTTTCTGTGATCTGTGTCACATTGTCTTTCTTTTCTGTCACATTATTTTGTCGTCTGAACCACATTATTTTGTCGTCTGAACCACATTATTTTGTCGTCTGAACCACATTATTTTGTTGTCTGAACCACATTATCATGTCGTCTGAACCACATCATTTTGTCCTATGAATCACAATCTTCATGTCACATTTTCTCTCTCCTTGTTACACATTCTGACATTCTGACATTTTAGTTACACATTTTGTTCTTATCTTGGCCGTGAAGAGCACACCAAGAACTTAGTTTATACATAAAGTAGGTCTTTCAAGATGGTGGACGGAGTCTTGGAACATTTCAAAACATGTATAGTCTTTGGGTTTTGTCCTCTTTCCGATTCCAAGATGACAGCGACTTTTTGTTTTTGTTTTTTGGTGGTTGTTTTCGTATGTTTTTTGTTTGTTTGTTTGTTGTTTGTTTGTTTGTTTGTTTGTTGGTGTTGTTCTGGTCGCACTTGATTTTTTTTTCGCAAAGATCGCAAATGAAAAAAGCAATCAGGTAATGTTTTTTTTTAACTTGTAGGGTAAACCTTGAAAGACAACTTGGAAATGGTAGAAAATATTGATTCTCCAAACAGATGACTTGACATCTGACAGGATTTTTTCCCTGTGAATGAGCCTGATTAATTACCTTCAGTCTTATAAGAGGATGGCTCTCATTTTTCACCAGCCCTATTACTTCCCTTTGTCAGACTCACGGCGTACTGAACACGCGCAGCGAGGAGGAGAAAAAAGATCACTTTTGCGCTCTTTCTTTGAAACGTTCACTAGGCAAAATTCCGAAAAATTCAAGGTGTAAGAAAAATAAATGCTTACTTCTTTTCGATGTGTGTGTGTGTTTGTGTGTGTATTTGTGTGTGTGTGTGTGTGTGTGTGTGTGTGCGCGCGTGCGTCCAGTCCTTGAAATGGTTACAAGAGAAATGCTCTGTTTTTTCCGCTCTTTACACTGTTTGTGTCTGACACAGGGAAATAGCAGGGCTGGTCAAAACCAATCCCTCCTTCAATAGATGGTGTATCACGAAGATCAAGCTGTTGATTTTTCTTCTTTTGATCGCTCGTTCACACCTGAGACCTGTGTATATTCATGTTTGAGGACGTGATGCAAGCAGCGATGGATTATTCCATTTAGTGAGCTGTCACATGCTGACAAATCACTTGGTGATAAAACCGAGTATCGTCACAACGTTGTGATAAAGACAAATATCAGACCTACGTCTAAATGCGAATAATGTCGTCTAGCATTGCTGAGCAGGAGGACTATCAGATAATGTCACTGAAAAGGAAATGGGACAATTCCCTTTTTCCCTCCACCCCACTCCCTCCTTTTTTTTTTTTTTTTGATATTTTTGTTTTTTATTTATTTATTTTTTTTTTTCAGAATCTGTATGGAAGGCATATTTCTGTATATCTATCTTGAATGATAGCAAAATAATTTTGTTACTTTTGATTGATTGACTTTTTTTTTTTTTTGTCATCATTATTGGGTGATAATGAATGGCATAGCCATATCCGTCAGAGATAGAGGTCTCGTTTCACCAGTCCTGTGCAGACCCATTCACTGTTTCTGATGGGAACATTTTCTTTTCATTTTCTAATGGGGCATTGAGATGTTATACGACCTATTATTTCACTATATTTCATGGGTATAGAGAATGCATTTCTAAGTTTCTTTTTTTCTTAGTTCACTTGATGATACAGAGAAAAAACTGTTTTTAAAACTTTTCACCCATACCTGACTTGGCTGTTTCAGATTCACATCGACATTCCTCGCATGAACCCACTTATCCCCATCTTTCAGCAACTCATAGTTCAGGAAGTGAGTAGGCTCTGCTCTTCACCGGATCACCCACCAATCTCTTTGCCTTCTTCAAATTTTTATTTCTTGTGTTATTATTATTTTCTTTATCGTTTCCAAAAGTCTGTCACCCCCAGGCTGCCTTGCTGCAATTTAACAGTCCCCAAACAAGTCACCTTGTACGTTTAGTTCCACTGTCTTGGTTATTCTTGTGCTGGGTTCATTTGTGTTTGTTCGTTTGAATGTCTTTGTATTACACCAAGGTATGCATTTCACCACAGAAGTTGCTGGGAAATAAATCCTAATTTCATTTAAGATCGAACACTCTGTGAAAGTAATTTAACAGTTGTACATAAAGAAAGTTAACATTTAGATTTCTTCCTGTGAAAAAATCACCACAGTATCCTGCTGGTGATATCAAAAAGCAGGATAATTGTAACTGTTGGTCTTTCAAATATTTTCTTGTTTAAAATTGAAGAAAGCAGTTCATTGAACCTCAGAAGTTGCTGAGAAAGAGGATTTTGAGTTAATTTAAAATGAAATATTTATGGACCTTGTTGTGACATGAAAAATGAGCATATCACAGCAGCTTTTTGCATGCAGACTGAATTGTTGTTCTGTTTTGTTGCTATTTTGTAGTGCTGATTGGTGGGGAACCTGAGACGCTATGGTTCAGATTTTGTTATTTTCTGTCTGCATTGTGTTGTTAGAAAATCTGTATCAAGGGAGCTTTCAAACGAAAGACGCTGGCAGAAGATTTTTAGTAAAGTATTTTTAGTAGTCCCATAAGTTAATGCATGGAATTAAATTTTCTCTCTGTGGTTTATATGCGTTCTTTTATTATAGTGTTTATAAAGGAAAATTGACAACTTAAAGACTAGAGCTGGTTTGCAATATTTAGTGTATATTTTTGGATTTCTGGAGCCATATAGGCATAGCTTGATGTTTCAGTGGCTGGTTCTTTATGGTGGTGGAGTGACTGGCACTGGTTCAAACACTCTTTCATTTCTGTTGGTCTCATAAACGAAGTTTTCTATGGTGGCTGCCGAAGCATCGTGCCTTTATCCAAATTCACACATCCACAGTTACAATATTTCCACTTCATATACCACCCTGATGTTATCACAGTCCCATTGTTTCTGTTATCATAACTCAGTGAAGTCTGTCACCCCCTACCTCCCTTCCAGTCATCAGCTTTGCTCACTCCTAATACCCTGAAAGCTTCTTGTGTACCTTGTACTTTACTAATGGTTTTAGCCAGCAGTTTGCACAGCAGCAGCATTACTGAATCCTTGCAGGACCATGCAGCTGTTGGGATGTCACTTGTGTGGTCTTACCGCCATGCACCTGTGATTAATGACATGTTGACCTGTTTTCAGAGCTAGATGTTGATGATGCGGTTCACTGGCATAAACACGTGTTGGCATGCTTCTTTTCTATATTGTAAGCTGAGCATCGTCAGGACATCAAAGGATTCACAACAAAGCTGTGCTTTAAGAGTCTGAAAGTTTTAGAAAAAAAAAAAAAAAAGTGGGTTCACTCACGTGAAATTTTTCCAGATCAAACTAGCCCAGTTCATTAATCTGTCTCTGCAGATTCTAAAAGATATCCCTCGCATGACCTCCTTAGCTCACTTGTTTCAAGAGAAGCCAGTTCAAGAAGTAAGTATCCTCATGAATGAACTGTAAACTATTACATCATGCAGTTGCTGCCTGTTTTAGCCAGGCACCTGTAGCCTCAGTGCACTAAAATTGTAGCAAGCCTAACCTTATAGGTCTGCTGTATGCTTGGGCACCATTTAACATTTGATTAACTTGTCTTGATCCTAACCCATCTTGACGTATATTGCATGTTTGAAATAGCAGCCTGTCCTCCATTAACAAATGTTGAAACCAAATTCAAGGCACCAGTGTGTTGCAAATGTCACCCCACAAATAATACTTGGCACTTTTCACAATGCACACTGTGACCATGCATAATATATTTGCAAATGTCCAGTTCTGATTTGTGTAAGTGAGAAATGCCAGGACTGTGCATTATGAATGCATGAGAAATATCACAAACCTATGGCAAGTCCATGTCACTCTTGTTGGGATAGAAACCTTAAGATACGTTCAGAGTAAATGTCAAAATTCTACTGTAAATCAACTTGTCATTTAATTGTGTATCATGTTCGAACAAGGAAAGGGAATGTCTTATACTGAATTGTCTTTATAGAATTGACATCGATGATTCATCAACAGTATGAATAGTGTAGGAAATGTGTTCAATTTTTGTCAACATGTGGATAAGTAGTAGCAAAAAATGACTGTTTTGTTATTCTTTGTCTGTCCTTTTGGCCACTGCAAGTCCTGAGAAATGCTTTATTGATAGTGCAGTTAGATATTGGTTTCTTCTGGGCTCGTGAGATTTTACTTTGTGTATGTGTATTATTGTTGGACTGAGAAGATTATTTTAGTTAAATGAGGTATTCAGGGCCCTTGATCCAGCTTTTATGCTTTTGTTGTTGTATTCAGTCAGTGATAGGAGTCATCTGAATGATTTCCTCCACAAGGCTGATAACAGTCGTGTTGCTGGCCATTTTTATATAAAATTGTTTGTCATTATCAAGATTATTTTGCATCATTTCTGTTGTCTGAAAAGGGATATTGTTTATTGACAATTTTCCCTCTTTTACCCCAAACATACACAGCAGCCCTTAGCAGCATGCCTGTCTACTAGTACCTCTGTCTCAGCCTGTCTGAGGGTGGAAGGGATTTTTTCTTGTATTGCATGACCTATATAACCTATTGTGTGGGTGGCCTTGTGCTCTTCTGTATGCATGTTGACTGTCTCCATGGTTACTGAATCGCAGTCAAATAAATGGTCATTAATTTATTATTCTCATGCAACATTTACATTCATTTTATTAGTTGTGGTTAAGTTGCATTTTTCCATAAAAATTTTGTTACTGAGTAACTAACAGGTCTGTCTACTATATATTCGGACAAAAAAAGGAAGATTTTTAAGAAGGGGGTCAGATTTTGCTGTTAAAAGCAAGAGATTGATATTGGTGTTTCATGTAATGGTGGAATCTCAACGACCGGACTGATCAGATAAATGGAAGAATATGTCTTGTAGTTAGTGCAAGAATCAGAAATAGTATTAAAACTTTGAATATGTTTAACTTAGTGAGTCAGTGCATTGTTTATCAAAATATCTATCTTAACAGTGAAACAGCATCTGTGAATCATACTTTGCTATGGAAAGTGAAAGACTTGAATAATTCTGTAGAAGGCAATTTTGGTCATATGATAGATTGCCCATGTTATTTTGTGGTGACAGGTTGGAGGCATATTAATTTCCCATCTGTGCACTACAAAAGAGCCAGAACAATGTGAAAGAGGGAGAGAAATGGAGGGGAGAGAGCAGGCAGGCCACAATTGCCCTATTAGAGATTCAGATGTGTATGATTTGTATATGGAAAGCCGGCATCCAGCATGAATGATCTCTGTCTATAATAGTTTCTGCCCCAATTTTAAACCTTCAGAAGTTAAGTTGATCTCAGGCTAGTTTTTAAGTTTCCATTAACATTGTAGAAAGTGCCAAAAAGGGAGAGGAAGAGCAAATAGGTCACAACTGCCCAGCTGTGGGCAGAGTTTTGTATGCTGAAGACCATTATGACAAATACAAATTTGTTGTGGTATTTACTGCCTCTTATTGTGTATTTAAAATCATCACAATTTAATCTTTGATTTCAAGATAGTTTTTATTGTTTCTAACAACAATGAAACAAAATGGCCAGGGAGAGAGAGAAGGGAAGAGAGAGTGTGAACAGGTCACATCTCCCCTGAAATGGATTCATAGTTATGGCATACTGAAAATCATTGTGACTTGATCTGAGTTTGTTGTAGCAGTTTCTATCTCTTTGTACATATTAAATCATGAGAAGTTAAGTTTAGATTGCAGTACTGGTTTTAAGAGCTTTCATTAGCAGTGAAACGAGTATCAGAGAGAGAGAGAGGAAGAGAGAGAACAAATGGATCACAGCTGCCCTAACATGGATTTACTAGACCAGCCTGACTTGATATAAGTTTGTTATAATAATTTCTTACTGTACATTGTAAATTCTCTGAAGATAAGCGTTGATCATAAGATAATTTTTAGAGGAGCCTATGAACAATGAAATAGAAACCAGATGGAGAGAAAGGGGTAGAGAGCGTGCAAACAGTTTACAGCTGCCCCATATTGAATTCAGATTTATAGACTTGTAAGCTAAAGGTCAGTGTCACCTAATGTAAGTTTTTTTTTTAGTAATTTTAGCTCCTTTTTTTGTACATTTTAAATCTTCAGAAATTAGACTTCTATCTCAGGATAGCTTTTATTGCATTTCCAGTGACAGTAAAATGAATACTGAGTATCATGACATGACAGTGATTTAATGCTAGTACCATATTTGACACTTAAAACCTGTGTTAGTTTTATGAATGATGAAAAGAAGTAAGTTTGGCAGTAAAGTTTGAATACCCGAATAGAATGTGCAAAAATATTTTCATCTAGCCCAATACCCATTCATGCCATTATGCTGATGTGATTATCTCAGTTACATGTATCAGCCATTGCCCTTTATGGTAATATGTATTAGTAATAATTTGTCGGCAGCTAATATCAGTATCTATTAATTATTATACTCATATCAGTGTTTATTGTTATTCAGTATAAATTGCCTGTATGCTCTAGTGCCAGTTTGCTTCATATAATTAATGAACCACTTCCAATGTGATATAAGTATTTGCGGGTGAGAAAGTCAAAACTGTGTGTTGTTTGTACACACCCAGAATAAGATAGGGATTGATTTCAGAGGGATATTGTGAATTGATCAGTTTCAAGTTAATTTGATTTTACCCCCCCCCCCAAAAAAGTTTGAGTAAGAATCATGAATTAGATCTTGTTGATTTAATCATTTTCACTGAAAGTAAAATGTATTTTATGTGACAGAACATAGAGGTTCTTTCTTTTGTTTTGTTTTGTTATGGAATTATTAAACTGTATAACCTGTGAAACTCAGCTTGTTTGTTATCTGCCACCCAGATTTTTGAGAGAATCTTGTACATATGGGCCATCCGTCACCCAGCTAGTGGTTATGTTCAAGGCATCAATGACTTAGTCACTCCATTCTTTGTGGTCTTTCTCTCAGAGTACATTGAGAATGGTGAGCCTCTTTTCCTTCCCTCCTTTTTTTTTTTCTATGTACATTCATCACTAAGTTATCATCTTATGGCTGAGCAGCCCAGACAGTCATAATGTTGGAAAGTCATATTGTATTGTTTGCATTGATAGTGTAAATCATTTTAAATATCGACCTGCTGAGAAAAAATTAAGTCCTTTGTTAAATTTTGTCTGTCAGCTTACTAGGCTGACCTTAGCACTGCTGGTTAATTATTTTGTATAATGGGATATTTTTTGTATCTTGAAAATGTTGTAGGAAGATTCCATATCATTCTCCCCCCTCCCCCCCCCCCCCCACACACACACACATACACACAACAATATGAATTTTGTTAGTGACAGTGTTGCATTTTTTATTTGATTGGTTTATTGATCCCTGTCTTGTTGGTTGCAGACATAGAGGTTGAAAACTGTGATTTAACAGAGCTGCCCCAGGCCACACGAGATGTAATTGAAGCTGACAGCTTCTGGTGCATGTCCAAGCTCTTGGATGGCATCCAAGATAATTACACATTTGCTCAGCCTGGCATCCAGATGAAAGTGAATGCTCTGAGGGAACTCATCAAAAGAATAGATGGTAATGTGCCATATCATATTTCCAGGATTCCAACTTTTTTGTGAAAACAGTTTGACATTCGTGTAATAGGAAATTATTCACTTAGTGAATAATATACATTGAATTCTTAAATAATAAGTTCTGCATTGTTCTGGATATCAGTTCTGAATAATTATTTATTAAATTACTTTTCAAAACATAACTTATATTATTTTATTTGAATGCCTGTTATTCTTATGGTAAGCAGTATTTAACTGGATGGCCTCAGTTACACTCAATGTGCAGAATCGTCTATCCTGTTGAAATGTTGAACCAAACTGAAGTGCAGAATTGATCAGTGATTGATATTGTACTAAATCTACTTCAAGTACAGAATAAGGTAGTTGTGGTGCCCCTACTTCAAGTGCAAGATAAGAGAAAGGGGGAAGAAAGGAACATTGTAGGGATCTCAGTTAAAGTATAAGATAGAATATTTTAGTTAGCCTGATTCAAGAACAAGAAAGAGTATTATATATGTTAAATCAGGTCAAGTACAAATTGTAGTATTGTGATGTCTGGTTCTGATACCAAATTTTTGTTGATCCAATTCAAGTCAATTATTTTAAGTATTACAGAATAAATGAGGTATTCAAACAAGTACAACCACATCATATTTTCCCATTGAAGTTGGTTGTGCAGACATGAAACAATACTGTATTAGTCATTTCTAGCTTTAGTCGTCTTATAAATGCTCAATGCTAATGGAAAAAATTCTTTAGGTGAAAATTAACAAGAATTCCATTGCTTTGAATTTCAGCATAATGTGAATAAAACAAGGTCATTAGTGCAGACATCATTGAAATTATCAGTATCCAAAACAGATGCTTACCTACATTTTCACTATAGGCCTCCTCGCATTTTGAAAAATAATCTCTCACTCAATTTATATCAGTTTTTTCAAGCTCTTGTATTCACTTTTTGTCACCTCCAAGGTTAGGAAACATTAATTGACAACATGAGTAGACCTACAGGGACAACTGATTTGTTGTAACCACTTTACTGTACACCAGTTTTGCAGTTTTGTGCTAAGTATCAGCAATACAATCAGTCTCCCTCACTCCGTCCACTGCTAGCCTCCATCCACACTTAGTCCCACCCACTATGCACAGCCCAACCGGCACCTGTCCTCTATTTTGCCACAGTCAGAAGCTTCCACTGTTTTTCAATCCTACTAATTTTTACATACACAAGCAGATTGTATGCCTGATTTGGATTCTTATTGCTAAGTCATCTGCCAATCATCAGATTGTGACATCCATCAAAAGATTCGGCATATAGATGTGAAATGCTGGTGAGTGGACGGAACATCTAATCAGAGGGGGGAAAAGGGGTGGTTGGTAGTTGGCTGACCGTGGACATATCACGCATGTTTTCTTGCTCATGAGAGACTGATTTTTGGACTTATCTCATACTGTTGATATAGGAGTCAAGTGGTTAAAGTGTACAGTTGGTGTATTGTCTTTTATACATAACTTTGATGCTGTTTGCTTTCCAGCTCCCTTATACCAGCACCTGGAGAAGCAAGGGGTGGAATTCTTGCAGTTCTCCTTTAGGTGGATGAACAATCTGCTGATGCGAGAGATTCCTTTACGCTGCACCATTCGCCTGTGGGACACATATCAGTCAGAGATCAACGGATTTGCTGACTTTCATCTCTACGTCTGTGCTGCCTTCCTTAAACGGTTCTCAGAAGATGCTCTTAGGGAGCATGATTTTCAGGTAAATTTTGACAAAAATATTGTTTTACCCTAAAAATGTCAGGAAACTGCTGGAATGCGAGATTTCTGTAATGAAATATTTATTCATTTTCAAAAAAATTGATATTTTAGCCTTAAATGGATGTAACACAGTATGAATATAACACAAATGCTGTCACCTATAATTGTTGTATGTTATCTAGAAAGTAATTCAAACACAGAGTATAGCAAGTGAATTTTCCATCACCAGATCAGTTCCTTGACATCTCAAGGGTCAGTATAGCACATTAATGTTTTTATTCTCTCTCTCTTACATTTCTCTTTTTTGAAATTTAAGAATGAAAATATATCAGCAGTAGCAATTTTAGAGGTTGTTGAATCTGGAATAGAAGGATGACACAAGTGATCTACAGGACATAGGAATGGGGAGGGGTGAGGAAGGAGGGCAGAAGATTTTCTAGCTTTTCGGCTTGACATTCCTGTAAAGAGAGATAATCTTCTTGGTGAATAACGTACATCGAATGCTTAAATAATAAGTTCTGCATTATTAGGATATCAGTTCTGAATAATTTTTTTTATTAAATTACTTTTCAAAAAATGACTTGTAATTTGTGTGAATGTCTGTTATTCACAGGGAATTCTTATGTTGCTCCAAAATCTGCCTACACTTCATTGGCGAGACAAAGAAATCAGTGAGCTGCTAGCTGAGGCCTACAAACTCAAGTACATGTTTGCAGATGCTCCGAGGCACCTACTACTCAAGTCTTGACCCTCATCAACAGCTGTGATCACTGCATCTTTGTTGTGATTTTAGAATGTTGTGAGTCTGTTGTGCAAATGAGTGCATATATTGTGGTTGTGTGGATCTGTCTCAGAATGTATGGACAGGGCATTTGGGAGGGTTTATTGTACATAGCAGTCACTCAAAAGGGCCAGACAAGCTCAATTTGTTTTTTCTTTATAGTATCTTTGATTTATTACCTTTTTTTTTTCATTCTAATATTTGTTGTATGACCAAGTGAAATGGGTCTGATGTCAGATTATAATGGCCAGTGATCCCTTGATTGTCATGGGAGTTATCATCCAGAACCGCCAGTGATGGGTGAACATGTGAACCATCTATTTATTTTTAAGTATTTGAGTCCTTTATAAACCCTCCTCAAGCTCTCAGAAACAGTTCCCACATGCTCATACATAAACTGTGTCTACACCTTTAGCACACTTTTGTATATTGTGTGTACATGTATTTTACTGCAAAGCAATTTCTGTGAGGCTGCAGAAACCCATGACATAGTGAAGCATCTGTCGATATAAATTTACATATCAGGGATGTCAAACTTCTGACTTTAGTCGGATTTCCAACTTTCTGGTTGTTGCCAACTTTCCTACTTTTAGCCAATCGTCCTGACCTTTGCTGAGTCCATAAGCCAATTGCAGTTTTATAATAATTTTTAATGTGATGTAGTCCTGCATGATAACCATGAAATCGGAAAAATGGTAGAATTTTATGCATGCTCCAGACGAGAGCCGAGCTGTTTTTGGTAGCAGTTTGAAGATCGAGCTTGAAGATCGTAGTGCTTAGCTCCTCACATTTGGCAACATGCATTCGACTTGTTGCCTGAGAGTTGTTGATGAAAAATCAGCACATCAGAGTACCGACAACAACAAACAGTTTGCCCAGGTCTTAAAAAGACTAATGTAAGAGGGCAATTGTTTGTGATCTAAATCTAAAATATAGATCTAGTTACACTCGGTGATTATGGCGACAGCAGTGCTTGTGGGATCATTTATGTTCTTGAAATTTCCACTAATTTTTCAAACTTTTTGGTGAAAATAGATTGACATCCCTGTATAGAAAAATCTGCAATGTAATGAGGTTGCAAAAGGTGAAGTGTGAAATGACAAGGTGTTCCACTCTTTCATTCTTCTTCTTGATGTGTAAACAGATCTTGCCATGTTTGGCACATTATAGCCGTGATTGTGCTGATGTGCCGTTAAAACCCAGCACAAACAAACAAGGGGTTACTGTATAGATTTATTAGTGTCCATGGAAAAGAAAATAACGTAACTTCAGTTCAGCGAAAAAAAAAAAGTTCAAACCACAACTCCTCCATGCCAAGACATTCACACTTAACCCATTACCACTCAGTCTAACATTTACCCCAGCCTGACCCCAGCGACACCATTTTGAAAAAAGCTATCACATGATATGGTCAAAATCTCGCTAGTGGCATTATTTGCAGCTCAATCCTGTTTCTAGGAAAGCTACTGCAAGCCACCGAAAATCAGCGTAATTTGGCATATGTGCGGAAATGAACCAGCATCGGCGTGGTATTGGGTTAGACCTACCCCTGAAAACCTCGGGGTCATCAAAACCCCATTTTCTCAGCAGAACTCTCTTTTGACATCCAAGTCATTTCATTTGGTTATGCCTTATTTGATGTTAAAATGTGGGTTGAAACATATTAGAATTGAGGCCAGTTATTAGAAGTTGGGAAGCATAGTTGATGTGTCAGTGTCTGTTTGAGCGGACCATATGTATGCCAGTACACAGTAGTAAATGTGACAGTAGATGTTTTGAGCTACTGTGGTGGTTCAGTGAGTATTAGTCTGAAAAGGATGCACAGCACAAATGCAATTAAATAAATTTTTTTAAAATGCTAGGGTGAATCACTAGCTTGACGGAAATTTCATATTTCTGTCAGTGGACAAAGAAAACACAAAAGAGACAGACAAAAATTGGCAAATTTTCTTTGCAAATTGAGAACCAGGATCAGGTCCGAAGACTGAAGACATAGTCGCAAAATGATTCAATCGTATTATTGAATATAAGTGCCAGTGTCAATCAATGCATGTCAAGGAGGCTACTGTGTGTCAAAACATTATGTTAGAAATTTGACAGGTGGATGGCGCTCATGAAATCATCATAGTGATACATATCGGTGACCTCTCTCCTAAATGATTCCATTGATAATAGGATGCAAAAATTTGTCATATGCTTAGAATTCAGATTTAGGTAGGACTGCTTGTATGCCCTGGTATTTTATGTGTTCTGTTGTTTGGGGGAGGTGGGGGTGTTGATAGTTAAGGATTATAACAGAATGTCCAATATGTGCCACTAAATGATGAACTTGATATTGCGTCTTTTGTTCATTTATATAAATGAACTATAATCTTTAGAAATAGTTGCATTTGATATACACAAATATATTCACATCAGCACTGTAGCTAGAGTTAGCCTTATATGGAAATATAATTCTTATATGAATCTGAGTGCAATTTTGTGTCACAAATTGAAGTAAGATTATCTGTGTTAATTTAGTGGCTGCCTCTAGATGTATAATGTCAGTTTGTTTATTTGGGCACATGTCATAGGAGACTGAGCCAGTTGAGCATTGTTTTGCCACCTGTGAGAATTGCAAAAGGTGAGAAATTGATAGAGAGGAACTTTAGGAGATCATCATCTTTCAGCACCATGCAATTCACAGTCCCAAAGATGGTGTGGACTTTTGACTTTCAGCAAAAAACCATGGGATCGTTTATGACATGCAAGAATAGCTAGTGATTTTGGACTGAATTCACACATCAGACTTATTATGATTCTGTCATGTTATACCATTAGTTAATTCAGTAATTATTTATTTATTTTTGTGTGTTTGTGTGTATATCTGCACCTTGTCCAAAGGAAGTTGTTCGTAGGCCATTGACTAGATTAGTATTTACCTAGCTTGTACTTGAGCACAAAGATTCATTTATCTTTGTACACAGCTTAGAAAAATTGTCTCTTTGCAGGAAACAGTACATTTTACATGTAGAGTATAATTGTTTTTTAAGGTTAATTTTTTTTCAGAGAGAAGCATTTACTGGCTTATGGGAATATATTATTTTTAACTTGTATATGTTTTTCAGTTTATTGTCACAGATCAAGTTTTTTTTTGTTGTTTTTTTTCAGGATCGATGTGGGAATAGTTATATCAGAGGTACAAAATTGTTACATGCTGAAATATTATTTTTGTTGTTCTGTCAGTGCAGTTATTTCCATCTTTGAGCTATTAGTAAATAAACTTGCCAAAGGAACTCGGTGAGATGTTGCATGTGAGAATGAGCAATATTATTTGTTCCGTAATCTTATTTTATAAAGAAACGGAGGTGAAATCGTGATAATAGCTCACCATCAAGGTCATGAACTTACCTCATTTGATGTGTATGAATCACTGTAAATTAGCGTCAATATATGTGAATAGATTCAGCATGTCTTAATACTCATGTGAAGACACCGTGAGCTGTGGTGTACTATGTGTATTGTTTGCTGTTGCATTTTAGCCGGTTGTTGTGACCATCGATAATTGTGCCATTTGCTGACCTCAGATTATGAAATTTACATTTTGCTCGCTATTTTAAGCTGAGAAAAGTGGCTGTGAAGCACAGTACAATTAAGATAATAGCAGTAGAGAAATTAGAATATTTGGAACAATAAATTACACATCTTGTGGCCTAGGGAAAAATCTGTTGATGAAGAAAGTTTTCAGTTTACAGTAATGTGCATATCAGTATAGACTAATTACTAATGCAATGTTAGTCTTTTTTTTTTTATAGGTCCAGTAGATGTATTGCTTGATGTAATATGAGTTTTTGAAATGCTTAGAAGTATTAAAACATACTTTTGAGAAAAATAGTGTTCAAAGGTGTGCTTTCATTTGACAACTTCTCACAGGACAGGTTTTGCTAGAACACTTCATAGTTTGCCATTCCTCATTCAACCAGGGAGGTAGAGGAGGAACATTTTTGTCTCTTTTTGTTTTGTAACGGTCGAGGTTTGATTGGTTTATCCTGAGTCACTATCCCCTTTGGCTTTTTGTACCTGCTCTTTGAAGATTGATTCATCACCAAAGTATAAAGTGCTTTTGAAGGAAACCTTTGAAAACAATTTATTCAGAGTGCCGTGTTATGTCTCAAAATATTTTGAAATACTGGTCTTTTGTTGTGAACATACCAAACTTGGCAGTTTCATCATTAATGCCTCATGTGGCTGTCTGATGAGAGACATGCCTTTTGACAAAGACATTATGATAAGTTTCAGTGAAATTTGAAGACATATAGCACAGACTATTATTATGTAGCAAAGAGTAGAAGATGAGATTATACCCATTGTGTCCCAAGTTGTATCACTATTGCTTTTTTTTTTCAAAATTTTAATTAATTCTATTACGTTGGACATTATTTTGATAGAATCAGTTGCCTTTCACTCACAGTAGTAGTCAAGCATGTGTCGTCTATAAGCTGTGGAGAAAATCTGCGAGGTTTCATATGCCTTTTTTTGTTTCCTTTTAATTTTGATTGCATGAAAATAATGAATGCATTTAAATTCCAAGGAAGGAAATAATTTTAAGTGCTCATTAGATATAACTTACAAGGAAAAATGCAGGACAGATATAGGAAAGACCCAATGGTATCTGTCCAGTGTCAGTTGCAGTTTGACTGTTTCATCCTTTTATCTGATGTTATAATCACATACACAGGCAGGATCAGAGACATGTTACATAGCAAGAAAGGAATTACTTAGTAAAGAGAATTCATGAGTCCATGACATAATTCAACCTTTCAGCATTTATTCTGTTCTTAAACATCCCTTCCAAATTTTAGCCAGCACAAGAGACATGTTTACTTCAAAGGCTAATGAAACCTTCAATAAAGAACATACCCTCACATCAGTGTTTATATATTTTGCTATTAATATTTTTGAAGGATTGATTTTGTATACTCTCCTTTGTATTGTGTTTAATTCAATGTATTCATTTCCTTTTCTAATGTGTAGAAGGATTCTGTTTATTTTCTGAATACTGGTTAGTTTTGAATATTATCGTCTTGTTTTGAGAACATGTTTATTGTCAGAGCAGATGTGGGAAGAAAGAGTGCTCATGATTTTATTGGGGGGAGGGGGCGAGGGGGGAGCGATTAATGTACATTTACACTGGAACATGATTTGAGTATATTATTCATTCAGGATGGGGTTGTGAAACCTCAAGGTATAGTGCAATTCATTCATGTTTTATTTTATTCAAGGATGGCATGGGGGCATTGTTTTGAATGGGAATGAACTGTACATGTATTTTTCTTTCTCTAGTAATGGATACTCTTTTGTTTTGTGGATAGATGAGCTGGATAATCATCAGTGACTCTTATAGCCTGTATTCTCAATCAGCAGAGAAAACAACAAGCAGAGATGTAGAGACTGACTGTTTTTCTGTAATGTCTGTCATCTTTAGATGGTTTGAGCTGTAGTACCAGGAAGGACAAATGTGGCACAGTCAAGTGAAATGAGTCAAATGTTGGATTTCTCATGTATGGAGTTATTAGTATCAGAAGAATCAGAAAATTGTGTGCTCTTCTTTTGTGAAAAAAAATTGACTGGCCTCGGTGAAGTATTATTTGCACTTAAAGTTAAGTCCCAGACTATATTCAAAGTCAGTAATAATCCAAGTTTTTGGACAGAGCCCCTGATAACATCCAACTCCTTTCACCTACATTGTTTTCTCTTAAGACTTTAAGTTATTAATCTATTGGAAACCCTCTTTTTGAACCAACTGTTCATCAAAGACCATTCTAGTATGGAAAACTTTTTGTATCTGTAGATTAGATCTAATCTGGGCAATATAGCCATAATCGTGCTGATGCGCCATTGAATCCCAACATAGATCCAGCCTGGACCATTTCACAGATGAAGCAGTTTCTGTGAGTTTTCTAGGTTATTTCTTGATATCATTTTGTGAACTGGCAACTTGCTGATATGGCTTCAACAATGGCATATATCTGGTTGTCAAGAGTCAAAATTTTTAACTAATAGAAAATCCATAAAATTTGTGGTAAAAATAATATGTGGCCTTCAATATTTTAACAAATAAATGTAAAGAGTAATGCATTTTAGTGCACATAGTTTAGAAGGTTAGATCATTTTCATTTACTGAATGTAGGTTTGCTGTAAACTCATATGAGAGATTTATTGTCCATTGATTGTAACACTTTTAGAGTAATCATGGAACTACTGGGCTTGTGAATGCTTAGCTAGCTATGTACAAAAACCAGCTGTTATCCCACAGTAGTTCTTGAGACAAGAATTCCCTGTCTGAATGATTTCTATGACTACAATACAATTTGTGTAGGAAGTAATGAATTCTCTGTGGTAAATATCAAGACAAGAAGTTCAGCAGTTCTACAATCCAAAGGATGACGATTGAGTATTTTGAACCAGATTTATAGTGTAGGACTGGGTATACATGATGTAAGTCTCTGTGTATCTTATGGCAATGAATAATGATCATGCATGGCAATCAGCTACAGAGTTGTACTTGTGGTTTCTATTAAGAAGCCATTCTCTTGATTGTTTCTTTTTCTTTTTAAAAAAATTTTCCACCCTCGATATGTGTGTATTTTGATTCTCCTATCCACTTTTTTTTTTTCGGGTTTCCCCTAGACCTCCTCTTGTTTTGTTTTTTTTTCTCTTAGATTCCCCCCCCCCCCCTTCCCCATTCCCCTTTACAAAAAAACAAAAAAATTTGGTTTCATGGAATGAACTGTTTAATGTCTCACTATCTATATGTATAACCTGCTGTAATACTCTGCATCTCTGTATCAATCATGCTCTTACAGTGAATGAAGCACAAATCTGTAACATAGAAAATAAGATGTGGACAAGCTGTATTATTCCAGAAAATCACTACATGTTGCTGTCTTACACTTTTCGGTTTCCTTTTTTGTTCTTTGTTCTTTACTTGCCATTATTTTTGCCTTGTATGTCAAGTGTCATCATAAAAAAAAATATTTATTACTTCATAACCAAACTAAAGCTGGATCTCATGAAGAAGTTAAATTACAGATTGCATATTTGGTATTGAAGGGATAGAGTTGTTAGTAAAAATCTTCGGCTTTGAAACTACCAAATTTGCTTTACAGATAAGTGCTTATAATTATGAGTTATTTTGTCATGTGATTGAAAAAAAAAATACGTGCAAAGATTTTTTGTAGACAAAATACAAAAAGTTTTTTTTTTACAGGGAGAAGTCTTGAAAATGAGGACTTGGGAGTCGAAATGTCAATACAGTGGTCTTGGAGTCGAAATATCAATACAATGGTCTCCGCCTAAGAACCCGGTCGTCAGGAGACGAAAAAAGCGGGCTCTTAGGTGGACGGGTTCTTAGGCGGATTGAAAAGTTACACAACCCGCCTGACCATAGATTGTCTTCACTACTATGATTAGTTGATCGTTACCATTAATTAAAGATTTATCTATGGGAATAAGTACAGCCTTCTTCCCTGTGTGTATGTTATAATTAAATATAGCAATTCCTGATCTTTTTAGCATATAATTACACCAATACTGCACAGCGTTTAAATGCCGTGTGAGTTTTCACATAATGGTATCATTGTTGAAAACATGATATTGCTATGCTACCCCGCGGATAATCACAGAAGTGACTCAAGTGTTTACAGACCGACTGAAGTAGCAGAGCAGCTGACCAGCCAGGAGGCTAAACTTACTCCTCCTTATCCACAAAGCCAATCACAGATGCTGTCCCACGTGTTGTCAAACAAAGAGATGGTTAGGTATTAGTCAACAACATGGCCTGATTATGCAGTCATACATCAACCATCACTTCCATTCCATTGTCTACCTGTTCTCTCCACCTCTGTCCCCATTTTACTGCACATCTAACACTGTGCCTTTCTTTCAAGTGGACAATATGATGTGGAATTATACCATAAGTACTCGGGTGTCTTGGCCCGACACCGGGCTCTTAGATGGATTTTTTTATTTGGGAGTTCCCGGAGCAGGTTCTTAGAGAGGCAAATTATAGAGGAAAAATTCCGTTTCGCAGCAGAGGCGGGTTCTTAGGCGGACCAGGCTCTTAGGCGGAGGGTTGTTAGGCAGAGACCACTGTATCAGGTTTTTGCTGTTTTAGGACTTTTTCACCTCTTCTGATATGAGAAAAATAACAGTTGTGGCTAGAAATGTCAGCTTATGCCCCAGAATGGCAGCAAAACTGCACCACCAGAAGACTATATATAATGTCAAAACGTATGATTTATTTCACTTTTTTCTCGTAGGCTCTTTTTTATTTCTGAATCAATTGACATTTTAATATATATGACTCATCACAACGGTTCGGTCCACAAAGTACACGGAGCAGTTTCGAGCAAATGGGGCAGAAAGGTCAAGAGAGGATCAGTTAGTTCAATTTTGGATTTTTGCATCAACCTATTCTTTAAACATCACTGCATCATGTAAACATATCAAAACATGGAATTAAACTCGAAAACTTGGTAAAAATCACTTTTAAAAATATTGGGTCCATTGCTAAGGAGATATAACACCAAACTTTGAAAGCGAATTTCTCAGAATTTTTATTTCTGTCAACAACTGCGTGCAATAGCTTTAGAAGCTCATAACTCTGTCACATAACGTCATTGAGCAATGAAACTGGTGTGAAAGGATAGCTGAGAGAATACTCTTCACACTGTATCAATAACTCAGTTTGCTCAGAATGTACCTTGTGGGCCGAACCATCATGATGCATCACATATATTCTCCATAGCATGTGTTTCAATAATATGCATCCATTTTCCTGAATTTGTTCATGTTTTTAAGGGAAAATGGATAATTGGTGAAAAATTGAGGAATTTTCATATCCATGAACGCACATATTTTAAAAATTTATGACAGACTTTGTGTGATGTATAAGCAAAAAAACAAAAATGTATAATATTGTCTTTTATGTAGAACTATTTCATTGTTGTACAAAATTTCCACCATAACATTCAACACTCCAAGAAGCCTTAGGCTTTTGAAAATAGCTAATTTTCAAGATAGAAAATCCAATATGGAGGTGTTGTCATGGCAGTGGATACAAAATAAAAAAATTTTCCACACTTTTCCTCTAATTTGAGCATGCTAAATCTAAATTTGAAGCTTAAAAACTGCGTAGTTTAGCCATTCAAAAAGTTACTCACAATACCCATACATCCCTAACTCCCTTAATTACAACAAAAAATTTCCTTTCGTGTATGCTTTGGATTTTAAAAGTCGAGCTTTGGTGACTTAATGTAAAAGCACTTGAGAAAAATGGCATGATTGGAGACATTATTTCCTGTAGTTTTGTTACTTTAAAACTTCTATTTCGGTTGCTCCCAACATTCTTATGAGATTGTAACTGTTAAACTATTAAAACTGAGCATTCAGGAATAATGATTGCCAACCCTGCTTAGCTCACCTTTTCCGTCATCACTGAAAATTTATGTCTACATGTGGTTCACTTTATTAAACATTGTCTCTGTGAATATGATTTTGAAATTTTCAGTGAGCAAGGGCAAGCACTTGACACAGTTTTTGTCTCAAATTTGAAAAAGATGTTATTACTATGTATTTGACTTATTTATTGAGACAGCATCGCCAGTAGTAAGGAATTCAAATAATTCAAGCTTTGATGTGTTCACCAATGTCAAGATACTGGGCTGTCATCCTGTTTCATACATTCATGGACATGCAACGCTGAGGTATTGGTGTTATAGATTTTAATTTTCTTTCTCCATAAATTGTCGAAAGATGTGTGCATACGTTTTTCATAAATTTGTTATTCCAAGAAACATTTCAGGGATGTCAAACTTCCAACTTTTTTGGTTGTCACTGACTTTCCTACTTTTGGCCATTCAACTGCAGACGTTTGCTGAATCCACAGGGCACAGGGCAATCGCAATTTTATAATAATTTGCGATACAAGTCCCGCACGATCTCAGTGACACCAGAAGTATGAAAGAGTTTTGCTCATGCCTCCAACGATAGTCAGACTGTTGTTCGGCAGCTGTTTGAAGATCAATTTCGAAGTTCGTAGCGCTTAATTCCTCACACCCGACAACATGCGGGTCGGGTGGTCGTGTGAGAGTTATTGATGGAAAATCAGCACATCAGAGTACTGAGAACAACAAATAATGTGCCCATGATCTTAGAAAGACTTGTGTAAGAGGCCAGCTGTTCATGATCTAGATCTAGTCTAGTCACGCTTGATGATTATGAAGACGGCACTGCCTGAGGGGTCTTTTTAGTTCTTGGAACTGCGACTAGTTGTATAATTTTATAGTTCCATTCCAGAGTCTTGAGAAAACATGCAAATTCTCTTGAAGCAATAAAAACTTCTAGCATGAAAAGCCAAGATTTATAAAAGTGTCTTACATAACCGAACAGCGCCAGACCGCCGTGATGAAATACCTTGGAGGGCCAAAATTTTCCAACTTTTTTGTGAAAACAGTTTGGCATCCCTGACATTTCTATCATGAATATATGTGCAAGGACGATTATAGAGAATGAAAAAGAAAGAGAAACAATGAAGATATCTTTGCTTATGTGGATTAATACATTTCATACTGTTTAACCTTAATGTTATTTTTAGAGTGATGTTATTATTGTGTTGAATTACATACATATGTATATAAATGATTTGCATGTAGTGTAAACTTCTGCCGAAAATGGCAGACATGCGTAGAGGTTGGGGATTTCTGTACACACGTTTGTATATATAGAGACAATGTTTAATCTGTATATCTGTGGTAGATGGTATTTGGCTGTGTTTGAATTGCATCTTTTCATGAAGGAAGTATACATGTATTATATTCTGAATATTTATAGCTCCCAGGAATATGTTGTTACCAGCTGCATGCTTTCTTCAAAAGAGCAAAAATAATACAGCACATGGCATGAAGCATGTCAAAAAAATAAATATATTTTAAATAATGCATAAAAGTGACTGTTTTTACTTCTTTTTTTAATCTGTGCACTTTAGCTTTGGTGGTAGACATTTGCAGTATGAAAGATAGTTGGTTTTGCTGTTGTTTCATGTTGCTGTCCGTTTGTATTTGTGGTTCTATAACAAAGAGCGACATTGAGGTATGTATTTTGAAGTCGGTCATAATATAACAGGGATCATTGCTCACACATCGGCAGGTCTGAAAGTTACACAAATCAGTGTGTAAGTGATAATTCTTCAGTCATGCAAGTAATGTTGAAATACCTCATTATAGTTATAGCTTTAGCTATCGTTGCTGCCACAACAAAAAAAGAAAAAATAGGAAAAATTTTAGGAAAGTGATGTTATGGACTATCAGTAGTCCATTAGCATTTAAAAGTTGTTGTGTCGGGGTTTAACAGCATGTCAGCATGATAACGGCTATATTGTGCCTAACAGAGTGAACATTTATACAGTAAAATTCTGCATTTAAAAGTACTATTGCTGGTAGTTTGTTTAAGCCTCCCTATCAAAATACATAAAACACAGCATAGCAGTAGCTTGTGTAGGTCTTTCAGTAAAAATACGCAAGTTGCCAGTGCACCAATGTCAGACTGAAGTTTAAGGATCTAGGCAGATAGCAAGTTCTTTCTCCCATTTCATTCATGTCTAGGAAACGGTGCCTGTGCTGGCCGAAACTGATCTGGTGTCATATTTGCATGATGAAACACATTCAAAGAAACCTTGCCTATCTATGTTATTCCTTGTGTTTGGGGCCTTGTAAACATTGAGGAATTTGGAATCTTTCTCAAACATTTTTTTGGTTCTGGAATTGTCAAGATGCTAAGATGATCCAAGAATAGATATTCATACGCTAGTGAAATAAGTTGTGTAAATTTGAACATTTTTTAACATAGTCAGGGAGCTCATCTTATACTTAGTCTCCGAGCAGAAAAAAATTACAGTCGAGTCCGCTTAAATCAAATTTGCCGAGACCAACCTAATGGGTTCGATTAAAGAGAGTTCGTCTTCCAGTTTTTAACAGGAATTGTGTGTGGGGGGGGGAGCAATTCTCGAATGACTAATGAGGCACCATTTTATTTTATTCCAGGATTATTTCCCTTTATAAAGAA
>JBCEWB010000018.1:810025-821529 GCA_039654565.1 Peronia peronii | reverse complement strand
AACCCCAACTTCCGGCCCCCCCCCCCCCCCCCCCCCCCCTCTCTAAAATATGAAGCAGTTATCGGGCACGTTCGGAAGGTGGTACAGTGGAAAAAAAAAAAAAAAAGTCCTGTTCTAACAATTGGTCACTGAATGAAACTGACCACCCATGCAAAAATATAAGGGCTTTTCAAGGACTTTGGCAACAATTTACAAATTCAAGGACTTTTTTTCAAGGCCTTGAATTTTTTTCCTCAAAATTTATGCACTTTCAAGGACCTTATGAACCCTGTATATTATCATGTTATCCCAAAAGGTAATAATATAATTATTACTTCCACTTAGGATTTCATATGAAATGTATGAAAGGTAATAATTTTATTTTCAGTGTACGGTATCTAAGATCCAGGACTCACCTTCATGAGACGTTTCAGAATCATTTTATCTTTAGTCAGGAAAGACTTGTAGCGAGTGTACACACCTGTGAATCACAAAAAAAAGAGAAACTGATTCCTTATATTTGGTAGGCAAACCACAATAAAGCTCAATAATGAACACATGGTGTCTGGTTGAGTAATGTTTTTTATTATTTTTTTAGTTTTCTGTTCGCTCTTTTTTTTTTTTCAGTGACTCCTGTTTGTTACAATTTTTATTTCAACAGAGTAAATATTTTAAAGAAACAAACCAATAAAAATTTAATGAAAATTTTACCCATATGTGATATGTAGCATAACTTGTCCCCTTATGAATGAATCTTAGATTATGTTTTTTTTAAAAATTATCACTCAAATGCTTGTGCGTGCTCTAAAGAATGAAGTCGGGAAACACAAGGAGAAGAAATTCCAGGAATCTGCATGCTATCAATAGAAAAATGCATTATATGTTAGTGACATACCTGGCATCCAATTTATTATTGCCAGAATATCATTAATCATAAACATTACATTGCAATGTCATATTGCAGCAATTATGGCAGAAAATAAAACCTCACTGCAAGGCAAATATTTATATGAAGGAGAGAGCAGAACTTAGAATGCAGCACAGAAAGAACAACTTTACGAGAGCATGAATGAATGCTTTTACTGTTGTACAAAGGAAAGCAGATACATGTAGCATAGGCCCCTAATCAACCTTTAACATGCATTACAACATTTGTATAGACCTCCTTAATTATAAGCTCTGTACTGGCTCACTGATAACTATAAGTGGTAACACTAACAAAATACTGAAAGCAACTATTTATCAAATACATGCAATAGTATTAACAAATTTTATGATAATATAAATCTACTAACAGAATTTGGCACAAGAACCTAATAGTCTAAAAGACAACCTTTTCTGTACTGGTAGGGAACAATTTAAATCATGCCTGAAATAAGTCAATGAAGGATTTTGCTCATTTCCTGATGTGACAGAAGGAAGTATATTTTATGTTACATAGTATGCTCAAACAATGATCAAATACAATGTAGAACTGGTGATTTTACTGCCATACAAAATATGTTCGTATCATGCAAAATGAACAAAACTTGCACCAAAAGTGTAACTGGTAACATACAAAATCATGAAATTTAAAAAGCTCAAAGTTAAAATTTTTTCACTTATGCTCCTACGTGACCAACCATGGGATAACCCCTCCCTCCTCCCCCATATTATGATGATCATCACTTTTTCTGTCCTTTTGTTTTCGCTATCAACCATTTTAGATTTTTTTATTTTTCTTCAATATCTGACATATCTTTGGAAAAGAATGTCAAGAACATTTTCCAGAAATATGAAGTTTATTACACTTAACTTCATTTAAAATAATAATAATAGCTGAAGATGACACATTTCTAAGCCAGGAATTTCTAAGTCAGTTAATTTCTTTTTTAATTTACATAGATATTTTTAATTTCTCCTCAATACACTATGTGAATCAGTTTCAATGTTGAAGATGAAAATGCACCAAAAAGATGAATGGGACCAAAGGTGTATATTATATTACACAGCAAGTGAATGGCAATTATGAAGTGTGAAAAACTGCAAAAACAAAATTCAATGAAGCACACTTACAAATTCATGAGTTAAAAAAAAGAAGGACTAAGTGTAAGACAGAATATTCTGACATATAACAGAATACGAAAAAAGGCGGACAAAAGAGAAAAAGTCAAAGGGACGATTAGACATATGAATATAGCTCATACTGTCAAAGTGAATAAGACAGGCCTTTCACATTAATGCCTGATATATTCCACTGATAGACGGTATTGATACATTTGAAACTGTGTAGAGGAATAGCATGTTAGATCTAGATCTTGATAGGGCTATCTCTGCATTCAAAGAAATAAAAAAAAAAAGATGAATAAGTGGGAGAAGGGAGAGGGGTGAGAGAAGTCAGTTGGGGGGGGGGAGGAAGAGGAGGGGAGGGACGGATTATAAATGTTTCATCGGGACGGATTATAAATGTTTCATCTTTTATGTCGGTCTACATTATTGTGTTCTACTGCTTTGATGCATTTAAAATAATGTATAAACGAATAGCTGGGCTAGATCTAGACATGGCTATCTTTACATTCAAATAAATAATCATGTCCATTTGCTTTACATTAAAATACACCCGGAGAAATTCTTCTCTAAGGTAAGACTGGGGAATGTTAGAATTGGAAAACTTCAAACAGCTTCCAACAGACAGATATCTCATAACAGTGGATAAGATTCAGTACACATGTATGTACTGTGTACTTTGTCCACCTACTACCGGTCTACTGACGATAAATACCAGCCCTATAATATATGAATCATGATGCTGCCGAAATGGTTGTAGCACCTTCAGGCCGACTTCTCCATCCACTAAAGGTCTTTCTATCCGTTCGTCAGCGCGGTGCATAAGGAAGGCGATAGTCTCATACGCATCTTACTTGACTGATTTTGGAGCGCCAATTTTTTCTCGGGCGACACAACCATGCGGCGCGCATAAGGAGAAGCACCCTAACGTACAGTGTCCCTCATATTCACGTTACCTATGATCATTGTCCAATTTACCGATACTGTGTATTTTAAAGTTTCATTTCTTAGTCACTAACTTTCAAAGAAGGTCACACATGGTGAACGCAACAAAGCTGGGAAACTGAGCATGGTGATAACAGAGTTACGCCTAAGACACTAGATCTATACTAATCGATATAGCGATATACTTTTACGCCTGTCATGTTCAGCCACCAGTGGACGGCTATCTCCATCATTGGATCTACCGAGTCGCAATAAAAATAGATCTAGTAATGTTCACATGAAAACTGAACGTCTGACAGTCTTTGGTTTAGCTGAGATCTGTCATTTCTCATTCACCGATCAGAGGCTGGGGAAGTGTGGCCAAATACATGTACATGTAATGCCCGAGGAGTAACTCCGCGCTCCTGACTTTAAAATTTGTAGATCTAGATCTATTTCATGAAGATAGTTGGTATACCGTAAACCAGACAATCTTTGACCCCAGCTAGTCTAGTAGATCTAGGCCTCTAGGTTTCTGGAGCCAAAAACTGAATGGAACCTGTCTCATGTTTGTTTTGCTACGGACCTTTGTAACCCCCCCCCCCCCCCCCCCTCCCAAAAAAAAACATTCGAGAAAATCTTTGTTGAGCTAGATCTACGATTGTGCACGCAAGCTTTTGACGTCAACATTAAAACAACTATCTTTCCCGATATGGTGACGGGGTATCCCATAGACATAGTATAGAAGACCCGACGCGAAGGCAGTACTTCCGGTCCCATTTAACCAGAGCATCGGCGCTTACACAGTGGGGAGGAGAAAACTTTCGTTGGGAGTGACGGGGACTTAAAACATTTAGTGCCTATTCAACCAAGATGCGCTGTGAATAATAAAACGTCGTGTTTTTGATTAAATTACGGGAAAATAAATAAATAAACAAATGGTAATATCATAGATCGTAGAATGTAATCTAGGGTAATACATGTATTAACAAGTTGATACGAAAAGGAAACCTATAGATTTGCAACTCAAAGTTGACTGTCTTGTATTTCTTTATCTCTTTTGTTCTAAATCATCCGCTTTTGACTAACTCACTAATTACCATCAGGCCTGATGTGTGGTAAAGTTCAGAAGGCCTTCCTTTAGTATCCTTTTCGTATCAACTGTTTGTGTTACCATTTATTTTCCCGCAATTTAATCAAAAACATTACTTTTAGTATTCGGAGAACATTTAGGTTGAATAGGCTCTAAATGATTTAAATCTGTCATTCATGGCGAAGAGTTTTAGCTCTAAATTTCTTACCCACCCCGTATTTTTTGTTTTGTTTTGTTTTTTTCCCTCAATACATGCACACGCTTCTTTCCCAAGCCCGATGGGCTCCCATAGTTCAGCCACGCGATGATCGCTCTACTCGGGCCATGGCCGCCAAAAGCGAAAAAGAGGCCGCGCGGGATCGAGTTATACTGTCTATGGGTATGGGTATCCTAGACTAATGGGCAAACAATAACCCGGCATTGTTCATTTTAAGTGAAATGCAATATAGATTTAAATGAAAAGAAATAGACTCTATTCTCACCTCTGAAGCTAGATGTTCTGGTAGTGGCAATGGCAAAGAGAAACAGCCAAAGCTTCAACCTGAAATCATCGCGACACAATCGTCCAAGTCGTCCATAAAATCTTAGGCATAAACGGCGACTAAGGACGTCCATGCTGTCTTGGTTCTTCCTTACTAGATCTTACTAGCCTACTGAACATCAATGTTCACTAGCTACTGTATGCCCGCTGTCATTAATAAGACTGAAGTAATGAAATCCCCAAACCTTAAATCATAGATTACGATCGTACAACAAAGCCTAATGCATAACAAAGAGAATATGCCACGTGGGAATGTTGCTCAAGTATGTCCAATATACCTAAACAAAGGCTATTCAAAACTCAAGTCAAAACATGGTGAAGTCGTAAGCTAGGCTACCATGACGCAACTTTGCGTCAATTGGCCAATATGGTCAGAATCCATTTGTGACAAGGTCGGCCACTGAGAGGCGGGGAGAGGGGAAAGGAGGCGCCATGGCAATAAATGAATCGTCCATTTATTTCAGGATCTTTCAGTTCTGTAAATTAAGGTAAATTAAGGAGGTTGAAAAGCTAACCGTAACTGTAAATTAATGCACATCGTAATGAATGAATGTTTGCTATATTCATGTACATGTGTTATAGTAGTTTTCCTACCTCGGCTTCATAATGATTGAAAATGCCCCCCTTTCCAATAAAATCTCTTACATCAAAGATCTACTTGTGCCACGCCCCATGGGGAGCTCCGGAGCAACCGCTCCCCCCCCCTCCCCCAACTGTAACCTCTCTTTCTCTCTCACAGTCGTCCATACTTGCTCCTTCTTTCCTTCCGTTCATGCTTCTTGTTCTTTCTTTGAGTAGACCATAATTCAGTCACCAATTTAAAACAAAGAAAAAGTAAAGGAAGGATTGTGATGTACGAATTGACTCACTACAGCAACAACCATGAGAAGGCTGATTTAATACTGTTTAAGAAACTGCATGCTTATCAACAACGTATCGCAGGGCACAAAACAAAACCCTAGCTTTTAATGCAACTGGTCAAACTAAAGTTAAGTTAGCGATAATGTAGAAAGATGTTGGAAGTGGTCTCAGAATTTCAGTAATGATTTAATGGGGTGTCTTGACCCTCGTTTGCTATAGTCTGAATGATGAGAATCATAAGATATATGCTAGAAAAAGGAACATTGAACGTTAATTACAAATAATAATAATAACAATAGTATTTCTAAGGCAATAACTGTCCCTTCCTCCCTCCCCTCTTCCTGAATAAACAAAAATTGCCTTAGCTTTTGTAGCTCCTGCTTATAAACTACACGAAGCATATCATCTTTGGCAAACAATAATGAAACGATATGGATAAAGGCATCATTCAGCTGTAGGGTAATAGAATGAAGAAGGTACTGTAATAATACATGTCCACTATACAGATCAGGTACAGGAGATGAAAGTTAGGTACAGAGTAATATTAGTTAGGGAGATTTTGTGGCATTAACAAAAAAAAGAGTCATATTTAAGAGATCAAATTTGCCCCCTCCCCCCAAACACACACACCCTTCCTTCCTTCACACACAAATAAAATCAGACAAACAAAGCATGGAGGACAGAGTCAGCTACTGTATTTGCTATTATGAAATTTTCCATCACATGACTACAACCAATTACATTCAAATGTAAATTACTACATGAAAATATCCTATTATCAGACACTATTAATTTCAAAGCACGAAAAGCTTATTGAACTATTGAAGTCACAGTTGTCCACACCTTCAAGTAAGCAAATGAACATCCCATCCCATGCTTTGTACTTTTCACTGCTATGTACATTTATAAATGTGTAAAAAAAACCCCAAAAAACAATTAGAAAATGCTGACCACAAACTAATGTAAAAAATTACAACTTTTGATTCAAAATCTTAAGTATGGCAATCCGTCACTGAGCATGGCAATCCGTCACTGCCAGCTGTCAGATACTTGCCAAAGCAAACAAAGTTTAGTTTGTTGAATAAATATGTTAGATTGTCAATTTCATCGAAACAAGCAGAGTTGTGAAGGTGCAAGACAACTGGAGGATGTTAGGCTCCATATAAAGACGCAGTGCTATTCAAGAAATGACAGTCTGACTTTCAGATATTGTAATGCAAGTACTCTCCCACTGTGTGCTATATTGTGTTCGGAGAGCAATTCAAATTCAAGTGCGAAGTATAATGAACAATCTTTGACCAGAGCATCTACTTGACACTGCCAGCGTAAATATATACATAGTAGTGTGATGTATAACATTATTCTCTGTTGCATAATATAAATGACTATAGAAAAATAACTACATGTATAATTTCCTTCTTAACAGTAACAGTAAATCTGGTAAATATACTTCAAATGTCTCCATATTTAGCAGTACTATTTCTACATTCTCCTAAAATGAGAAAAGGAAAAGGGAAAACCACGATACTATGTTACAGTTGCATTTCTATTGCTTTTGGAACACCTGTACAAGGATCTGGAGAGATAGATACACTATGACTAAATCTGCTTCTCAGTTACAGATCAGTGGTTCTGGCAAGTCACATCAGAAATTCTTCACATGCATGCACAGTTGTGAAGTTAGAAAGTTCTCACAACAAGTAATCACACGCCATATAAAAGAAATACCAAGGGGATAGTGTTGGTGAATGAGTATATTATTATCCCTTGCCACAGAATATAGTAGGAGATGGGAATTTCTTTTAAAAATTCAGACATAAGAAAAAAAACAAACTAAAATGATGAAAATAGAACTAGTGATGACATATTCACAGCCACTCCTAGTGCTAGTCCTACTGACGACACGACACTGCAGACATGCATCAAAAGGCGCGGACACTGAGGAGAAGAGTTCACAAACCTGGGTTTGAGTCCAATGTCTTTAGTGCTGCAGCTTTCTTTACTTTGTTGGCGAGTTTTGGAGAACTCCCTTTAAAGAATAATTTCACAGACTGGCTCAAACTGGGTGTCATAATTGCATGTACTATGCAAGTGGCACATTACAGAGAGGTATGGGTATCATAAGAAATTCATAGATGAAACAGGAAGAAAAAATAGCATTTTCAAAGACACTATACCCTGCTGCTTTTTATTTCAAAATGGACTTCCTAACTTACTCTTTCTCTCTATATGAAATTTACTTTGTCTAGCCCAATGAATTGTCATCCTTAATCTTCACCCTCCTCCACAAAGTAAGACAGGAATTCACCTGTTGCAACAATATCATACAAAAACATAAAAGAAGATCAGAACTCCAAGCACAAATTTCTTCACCCTGATTTACCTGAATTCTTACTAACTACGAATATCTCCAGCTGGAGAGAAAATTTGAATTATACTTTTACACTTTACAGACCAATTTTTTATGTTTCATTCAATATAATCACAGTTCATCTCAAAAATGCTATAACAAACCCACCTCTCCATCTAGCCTCTTCCTTTAAAAAAAATAAAAATTAAAAAAAATAAATTAACCAAATGAAATTTCATGCTCCTTTCAGATCACATTCCTGTTCTACAGAAGTGATTAAAACTCTGCATGCAATATCACAACATAAAACTGTGGACTATAATATGCAATTGGTAAATGTGTCCAGTTACTGTGAAAGTACATGATCCACTTCAAGTTTGGCACTTTTCTGAAAGTTTGTAACTAAGGAAAAAAAATCTCAGATTACAAACCTTTTGTTTGAGTCATTGAATTGAAAGTTTAAGCCTCACAAAAAAAGCACCATATACTTTTATTATGCTTATGAGAGCAAGCCATACGTTAGATTTATGACATCCATAATTTCCCCACAGAATATGCCCACTGCACTGACAGTTTTTATTTATGTCAAATCCTTTTGAAGTGGAGCATGCACCAGCACCAGCAAAGATGAAAGTTTGTTTGAAAAAATTCCATCTTAAATCTGACATAAAAAGAGGAGCTCACTAACCTCACTAACTTCAAATTACAAGTTAGTAACTGTCAATGGGCACATTAAACTGATAAGTGCAATTCTTTGATAACTGAAATTCTCCTACGGTAAATGAATTAATTCTAAGAACCGTTAGTGTTAAAGCATCTCTAATTTCCTCTGGGCCTTTTAGAAGCACTGACTGGTACAAAGATCAGTTCCATTTATTTTCACGTTTCCCTGACTACCTTTACACTTCACCCTCGGTTACTGGCTTTTGGTTGGCCAACTTGGCCCCATAATAACTGCCCATGAAATCAGCCTTAGTGCAGCTGCGTCACGCTATCTTTAGTGTTTAAAGTAAAGCACGTAGATTTCAAGCAGCTATGAGGAGTGAACAAAACTTGCAATAAATCCATTCTGACATTGAGATTAACAAATGGTAAAGAAAGGTTGATAAAATGTTACGAATAGTTTTCTACAATAAAGAATATGTGATGCATCATGACGGTTCGGTCCACAAACATTTTGGGCAAATTGAGTTATTGATACAGTGTGAAAGAGTGATCTCAGCTATCCTGTGGCACTAGTTTCATTGCTCAATGACGTTATTTGACGGAGTTATGAGCATCTAAAGCTATTGCACATGGTTGTCGAAAGAAATAAAAATTCTGAGAAATCCGCTTTCAAAGTTTTGCATTATAACTCCTTAGAAACGGATCCTACATTTTTTATCCAAGAAATGTGATGGTGGTATATATATGACTGGCGACTTGCTACTCAATAGTGCGACGGTAATATTTATACCCATCGACTGGCTCGTGAGTGATATTTCTTGCCATTCCCTGAGATTTAAAATGGTTTATCTTCCCCAATTTTGTCAAACTAGCGTTAAATGAAAGTCATGGCTGCAGCTTTCAACACTCAACGGAAATATTAGTTGGTAAAACTATGAAATAGCCCGTACTATTCAATGATGAACTCCTATTAGATGAAGAGGAAGAACAGAAATCAAAGGCCATGTGGTCTACTCAAGTCCTCTCAAGTACCTTGTAAGTCTATAATCCAACATAAATAATGATGCCGAAGGGGAATGTCAAATAGTCTTTGTTATTCCATACTGAATAACAACTAGACACCCCTGACCACATGGTCCACTCAACAAGTTGCACATTGACCGGCAAATCAAACTGTCGAGGGTAAAAGTGAGCTATAATTATGCATGTATGAAAGCTAAAGCAGTCTATGTATCTATTCGTCTACATACCAGATAGTTCACTTGTGCTTTCATTCTATACCATTATTTGACCAGTTGTGCACATTTCTTTGTCGCCATGCGAAGTCTAATGCTGGCCCATCTGATCTAAGAATGATTGAAATCCACATGGCCAAAGGGGTAATAGCTTACAGTTTGCACTGAGATACTTTAACATGAAAGTCAATACACCCCTTCATGAAATGGCTTGGTCCATGGAGTTACGCTAGGATTATAGATGACTGTGGTACAGTGTAACAGAATGGTCCCTTATGCACAAATTTGACACCCTTATGTGACTGACATGTACTTGTAAGTACAACCCATCCACCGATGATTAGTTTCAAGTATTATGTATCAATAAAAGGGTGGAGTTAGGGGAGGGATTTGAGGAAGCACATAGTCAGTCAGAGGTCCGATGGAGGTCACATTGTGCCATTTAGAAGGCTGGGTGGAATCAATGGTCATAAGTCAAAAACGAAACACAGCACTATCGCCGGGCGCCTAGACAGGCAGGCAGCAACTCACCACGAAGAGCTCTGCGGGCTTCGTGGCTGCTTCGCAAGTCTAGAGTTAAAAGTGATTTTTACCTAGTTTTCGAATTTAATTCCATGTGTTGATATGTTTACAGGATGCAGTGATGGTTATAGAATAAGTTGGTGCAAAAATCCAAAATTCGACCATTTGACCCCCCCCCTTGACCTTTCTGCCCCATTTGCTCGATACTGCTCGGTGTACCTTGTGGACCGAACTGTCGTGATGAGTCACATATCTGCTGAAGTCTAGATTTCCTCACATTTTCCTGCCATTCAATTTCAAATTCATGTTCCTTCAATAGTGATGATATATCAATTTAGGTAAAAAAAAAAAAAAATTTGTTAGTTAAAAAATCATTCAAACTGTTGAAATTTCCCAAAATCTCATCTCATCCCTTAACCTGTACTTAGATCTTGGAATAAACATGCAAGTTCAAAAGGATTCTAGGAATGCTCTATAGAGGAAAGGGAGATTTAAAAAAAAAAAGAAAATAAAATAAACTAGCGCCAGAAAACATAAAAACAAAAAAAAAAAAAAAAAAAGAAAAGCAACATTTTTAGTGAGGATCATAACAATAACAGATAAGGTCAACAGAGTTGCACATTAGGATCTAGATAAATTGACAGAACTTGAATCCTTCCACAACAATGCCAAAAACTGATCATTTAAGTGGATCCTTACAGTGGTAAAACAGCTGAGTAAGGATGGGGAGGAAGATGCAATTTTTCTCAACTATGAATATCTTGGGGACACTGCAAACTGTAAACATTCAGTGCCTCTGATATCACATGATTACACATGAAGTTTGGAACTAACTGTCCCAAATAACAATTTCCCAAACAAAACATCAGCATATGTGAATTATTATCAATTCACCAAGAGTCCTTCTGTTTCTGATCTCCCAATAGTTTGAGAATATATGCTGAGAAAGGCTCATTTTCCAAAAGCCAGTTTTAATGACCAAAAAAAAAAAAAAGACTAAATCAGCAATGTTTAACCCCTTCAGTGCTTTCAGCTAGGAGCACCCTGTGCCAGGGAATTTTTCTCTACCAAATTCTGTACAACTTCTCTATTATGTATAGTATGCTACTAATTTTTCATATAACTATTCTCTAAATATGTTCCTCTACCTCCTAAATTTTATTTTTGAACTTGTTGATATATATTTATGTATGAAAAAAAAAAAAAAAAAAAAAAGAACCCTAAGTGGCTTTATCTGTGTTTCTTTTAGTCTTTAGATCTCCCCCTGGAACTTATGTTTGCAACTGA
>JBCEWB010000018.1:789645-808043 GCA_039654565.1 Peronia peronii | reverse complement strand
TTTTTTTGTCCTTTGGGAGTTTCCCCCCCCCCCCCCCCTCCCTGCTAAAACTCTTTAATCGAACCCATTAGGTTGGTCCCAGCAAATTCAATTTAACCCATTCAGTACCAGGTCTCACTACATTTTAAACGCTGGAAGTATCAGCTCACGGGAGATAACTGTGACGAAAGCTCCGGTGGTTGTAGAAAAAAATTAAGATAAAATAAATTTTACATGTTTTTTTTGCTTGAAATCAGGTGCAGTTTGTTGAGAAATCAAAGCTGAATGTGATAAATGTACTTGTTTTCGGGTATAACACTTTAACCGTGACAAAACAATCAAATTAAGACTGCCCGTGCCAGCTTCATTACACAGATCTAGATCTCTAGATCTTTACTGCTAGATCAACGTCTAGATCTAGATTTAATTTCGTCGTCATCACTGTGACTTTCTTCTTCTAAATTATGCTCAAATTCTTGATCTATGTCGGACTTATTATCAACTGCACATTTCACGGAGAAAACACGTGTTTCTTCATCATAATGTAATGGTCTTGCACCATGCATTTGTCAGACTGTTCAAAAATTTAATGCGATCTTCAAACCACCGTAGTTATCAAACGCATCGTTCCAATATGGCAAAATTTGGCAGTGACTTCCCTTATGTACTCTAAACCATGTTCCCGCGAGATCTTGCACTTAGAGGCGGATATCCATTTATAAAGAAAACGAAAGTAAAGATGATACATAGCCGGCGTTAGCGGTACTGAATTGGTAGAGGGCGTTATCGGGCGTTGCGATACTGAATGGGTTAAGCGGACTCAACTGTAATTTCTTTTGATATTGTAGGCCTACTTCACACTTTAATTAGACACACCTAATAAATACTATATAAACATGCCATAGCAACACAGCCAGGGAAAATGAAGAAATGAACTTACGGAGCCTGTGTTCGTGTTGTATACTCCTTAAATTCACTGTCATGTATTGTGAAATATGGCCGGAAATCACTACAGAATCTGAGGGGGGCAATCATGCTGTGGATACAAAGTAACACAATAAGAAAGATGACTAAAACAGGTCTATTCAATACTTTCTCACACTGAATAGGTTTGACTAGTACATGTCGAGATTCTTACCTTTGCACAGGATCTCAAAAACTTTTGTAATTAGCTAGAGAAAGTACGGATTTGAGGAAAAAAAAAAAACAAGTGAAAATAAAATAAAAAATAAGGATATATGAAATAAAGACAGATCAACTTAAGTGCAAAAATTATAAATTCAACTCATATGAAATAATCCATATTGGGGTGATCATGACAAAACATAAAACTTTTCTTGCCACAAGGATCCAATTTTCCTTCAAGTTTTTCTAGTAATGCTTTATTATATTAAAATCTTTTTTTTTGTTACAGGAATCATATTCAATCTCCAAACTCCTTCTGAAAAATCTCATCAGTTGCTTTTTGCCAATTATCATTGCCAATAAGCAGTCAAAGAAAAAAATTGATTCCTGCTCTCATTAATTATTGCTATATTTATTTTAAAAAAAAAAAAACAAGAAACAAATTAATAAAATTTATGTTTCATTGTACAGCAAATGTCCTTGACAACTGTTCAACACAGAATTTTATAAAATACAGAATGTTACATTTCAAACATGGATTTGATAACATGCATTTTATTTATATCAGTATAAATATCCAAGAAATATGACCAGAGCAGGGTAGATATAATGTGAATATGATATAATCAAAAAACGTACATCTAAGAGACATTGCTGGTAATATAACAATATTTAGAAGAAGTGTCACATACTCAAGGATATTTATCATACAACAGAACATACAAAAACTGAATGACAATTCTCATGGCATGAGATAATTTTTGTCCACCTACACTGTGGACATCAACTCACTGCCATTGTGCTGATTATGGGAACCCTTTTTCTTTTCCCCCTTTCCTTCCTGATGGCCTCAGTTGTTTTGCTGATATGTAATTTTGTTTTAGAGCTCACAGGATGGTGTCGATTAAATATAATAATAATAACAATAATAACAACAGAGAGCACTTATGTAATGCCTATCCCCATATATGACAAGCTCCAAGTGCTGTACAATCTATTTTATTTGGTTTTACTTTCTCTGCCAAAATTAATTAACTGTTGTCTACTGGACTACACTGAAAGCATCAATGTGCTGAATCACAAGTCAAGTAGGATCATGGGGTGAAGCAATACCCACAAGTACACACTAAGAGTGGTATCAATGTTACGATATGCTTTCCTATCACCATACTTTAACTCAAATCAAGAATATCTTCAAGATTGTAAAAGGGCCTTTTCTACAATAATAATGGGAAACCTAAATCTAAATAAAGCACATTACTTCAAGACAGCCTGGGCACTTACTTGACTAGGGCTTGGACTGTCTGACATGTAATAGTGGGTGAAGATGCCATGACTACAATAGGCTGGTGATGACAAAAAAAAAAAAGGGGCACAGCAATAAGATTCCTTATAGCCCAATAATTACATAAAAGTTACTTGCTAGCTATAAGTACAATATCAATTAATATAGTTTGGTTAGGAAAACACACTGAATTTTTCTCTGAGGCCCAGTTCACTAATGCACTGAAATGTGCAAGTAATCAGGAATTTGGACTAGAATGTTTACAGAAGATTAATATTCACTGATCTTCAAACACAATCCGACTGAAATAAAAGATGCTTTTCAGACGAACAATATGAAGATGATCTCTGTAAACACTGTTAGGTTTGAAATAAAAGCTATTACACACAATGTTCTTTGACAATAACATATTGCCTGTTCAAGCATTTTACAGAAAACTGGATGATTTCTTAGTCTAAATGCAGTTGATATGCTATTGATTTTGACCATTCACTTTGAGGTCAATAGACTTGACCCTTCTTCTGATAATAAATTATTGCAAACTAGAGAATGATAGACACAGGAGGTAGTGAAATGTATACTTCATTTTATTTCAGCAAAAATAAATTATGATTGTAAGAACAAAAAACAAAAAAAAAAAAAAAAGCCTCCACCCAAATCAAACAGCATGTGATTTACATGACATGATTGGCATTTAATGTGAGTATTTCTTGTGATTGAAAAAAAGTCACAATTTAGATCCATGTAAAAGCAAGGATTTGCTCACCTCCCCTATAAGTACTAGCTCCCACAAGAGTTGAACATGAGGTAATATACTGAGAAATGCACTGTGAAAGAAAAAAAAAAAATCCAAAATTAAAACATTCTGTGCTTTCAAAATCACAAATTCTGCTAGTATCAAAACAGAAAAAATTCTGCTGTCAAGTTTTCAATGCCTTTGTAGTTTTCAAACTTGCTGCAGATATGCTCAAGGAATGTTCATGAAGCTCTATATTATGTGTTAGTTATATCCAACTGCTTAAATCTGTAAAAATGTTGACAAAGCAAAACATGACAGAAAAAATAAAACAAAATAAACACAAAAGAATTCACCTAAGATACTGCTGTATTTGTCTTTTGTTCATACAGCAAGGTCATTTGAGTTTTACGTACATTCTGACTGATCACAGGTTTAAAGGTAAGAAAAGAAATCTACAGATTATACTATGAAATATTTATATATAAAGTCTTACCTGTAGATATCAACTTCATGTAGGGATGGCAAAATGGTATGAGCTGGGATCGTATGCTGGGAAAAAGAAAAAAAAACACAAACAGCATTAAGACAGACATATTTTCTATTCTCATACAGTATAAATAAAAGGCGAATAAAATGTAGACAAAAAGTCATTTCTGAAATACAAAATGAATATTTTTGAACAGAGTGAAGGAACTAAACATTACACTAAAGATCTAATTAGCCATCCTCACAATGATTTTGATGATTATAATATCACTTCAGCTAACCATTTTTTCAAAAATGTCACCTTTATTTTATAACATTTTAACAAGACAATAGCATTTCGGGAACATTTCAAGCAAATTAATTTATTTACAAAGAAATGACCTGGCATCTTTAACAATGACAAAACTATTTATTTCATTTACATCAATACCAGTTAAATATCTAAATTTATTCCCTGCTTTTGAATACTACATTTATTACTCTGTACCACTATATGTATAAGTAATATTCAAAATGTTTTTGATAACACACCATAAAAGGGCGGTCAACAAAATCTCTCTACAAATCAGATGCAAAATATAAATATCCCTAATCACAATTACCATCATACAGGTTTTAAATCTAAACTGGTATCCAGTTCAACATGTTCCTGTGTATAGACTTTCATGACATTTATGTTGATTGAATGTCATAAAAGAAAAGACTATCCTGCAATACTGCAGAAATCTGCCACACTCTTCATATGTTTTAATAAGTTCAAGATGCATGCATGAAACTAATAAATCAAGGATGTCAATCTGTTTTCATGCAAAAGTAGGAAACCTTTTGCCCTCTACTTTTTCCATGCCAAACTGTAATGGTACCATGTAAAAATTGCAGTATTTTTATTCAAGAAGGAAAAAAAAGAAAGAGGTGAGCAAAGAATCTGATTAAAGCCAAAAAGTCTATTTTCCTATTAAAGCAGGAAGTTTGACATCCCTGATAAATAACATAAATGAGGAATAAAACCTTTCACTGCAGGAGTTCGACATGTTTTTCAAGATGCATGTGTTAACCACAGTGAGCATCCCAACTGAGAATATCAACATTTCAAATCTTGAAGAAAGAAAGCATTTCACTAAACTTCCGAACATGATTCTCATCAATATCATGCAATAAAATTTCACATTTCACTTATAATCAAGACATGTAGCAGCAAAGTCCCATACTGGAGGCATATAAACTGATTGAAAAAAAAAAAAAGAATCATCAGTGGTTGCATTTCTGAGAATGTAAGACAAATTTTTAATTTTGCAAATGTCTCTCTGAGATACCAAGTATTTATGAACATCTATCTCCAAATGAATCTGCAAACTGAAAGTTACAATATGACTTTGGTCTATTTTGCAGAATGTGAATGACACATATGGATAATTCTATACATGATTATGGATAAATGTAAGAAAAAACAACTTAACAATTTTTCATTTGAGAAAAAGAAAAAGAAAATTATGTATCCACAATTTGTTAAAATCCTTTCTGTTTGATCTCCCGAAAATTAAAATTCAAAAATAAAAAACACAACAACAAAAATGAAAACAAACTT
Organism: Peronia peronii; assembly: GCA_039654565.1. Lineage (NCBI taxonomy): Eukaryota > Metazoa > Mollusca > Gastropoda > Systellommatophora > Onchidiidae > Peronia > Peronia peronii. The sequence goes on along the minus strand of JBCEWB010000018.1, from coordinate 802,844 downwards.
GAGTGCGATGCATAGGGTTCAGCAAATCAAGCAAGCAAATGGGTTGGGAAAAGCTTATGAAAGGAAAAACGAGAGCAGTTTGTCTTTATCTAAACTGTTAATCTGATGGAAAATACACAATAACCTTTAAGCAGTAAAACATTCATGAATGCACCATCCCGAAGTCTGGCACAGAAATTTTGTAGGTGAGGGTAGTTATTTTTCCCAACTTGATGACTAAAGAACTAACGAAATTACGCACGATTCCAATAAATCAATAATATGTGCCATTAAGAACTTGCAAATAGTGTTCTTTGAAAAGGTGATCTGGGAACTTATGTTCATTATATCACACTACGTGTCTAATAAAGGGCACATAGATTCTACTCATCAGCTCAAAAAAAAAAAAAGGCTGATTATTAACTACATTTTGCGACAGGTGGTTACTGTCACATGTAATCACAATTATAATATGTATCTAATTATTCTGCTTTATCCGAACAGGCTTGAGCTGTGACAAGACATAACTCCAAAGGAAGCACAAAGCACAGGACATCATTGTGGATAAAAACAGAAAATATTATTTGTAACAAATTTTGAGGGTTTTTAACAGTTAATTACACTTCCTATCTCCCAGAAAAAAAAACATCCAGTTCACCCCTTTGTGTCCTTGATCAACTTCTTTAAACTGATATATCTCTAATGATGAATATTTCTTTTATTTAGCACATGAATATGTCCCAGTGTGTTGTTTGTTACATTAAAATATTGAGTTAGTTGTAGGTTAACGCTTGTCTTACGATTCAATACATTTCTGCAACATAAATACAACATACAGTATTATGATTTTCAACCACCTGCAGGAGGTCAAAAAATGAAATGTATGACATAACCATACGATTACCAAAGTAATTTGTTTCAAAGTAATGTTACATTAACAACTCTAGTACTGTTAATGTACAGCATGACAACTCTAAATCATCATGCTCATAAATAAATGGCCTTTATAAAAATCTGTGCTTCCAGAAAATCAATAATAATCATTGTAAAAGATGGAAAACGAACAGACGTCTCCTTTCAAATATCAATCATCATGTCTTCATCTTTGTGTTCTCTTTTTTCTTCATTTTATCCTTAGATAAAACATCCCAGACAGAATCCAACAATACATCAGAAAACAAATGAAACATGGTCTAGCTCTTAAGCCATTTGTTTGTGAGCATGATGAAACACAAGTAAGTATTCACAATGGTTTCCCTAGTGACAAGTTGACAGCTGAGCATAAATATAATAAAATATTTATCCATAGACATGAGTTTTTGTTTTAATTGAAAAAAACAAACAAAAAAACAAAGAAGCAGTTAAAGAAAAGTACATGTAAAAAATAAGAAACTGAGAATATAAATTTGCTTTGGCCTCCCAAAATTTGGATAAATATTTGCATTTATCTCATACTCAACTGTAGTGTAAGTTTGTGAAGTTTTGTATCTGCTTTTAAATAAATTTCACTCTTACCATTTGCCCTGATTTGGCTTGGGTAGGACCCAACAGCTTGTCAGATCTACTAGGCACTCGTACCTGATGTACCAGATTTGGCAACAACAATAACAAGATTAACAAAATAAAACAAACCCATTACAATTCTGTCATGCACAAACTAAAATTAAAGAAAACATAAATATATCAAATTGAAGTAAGGGAACAAATGCTAGAAATAAGCTGGAATATTTGATTTAATGGCGTACTATTTGGCAGCATCCCACACAAACAACAGTGAAACAGCCTCAGATTTATCACAATTGGGCAGCAATGGATATGACAGGAGCTATTCATAAATATCTCTGCTTGGATCTGCTCCAAGTGTTACATTTTTCTCAGCTCAGCAAAGGCAATATTTTTTTAAAGAAAGAATCTTCCTGAATTTCTTTGATTATTTCTCTACATATACTTTACGCAGATTGTAAAATCCACATGAAGAGACGTTCAAATGATGACATTTTTATCTAATGCTTAAAATCAAGGCATTGAACAACTTTGTGAAATTTGTTATTTTCTACTGGATTACATGTAAAAGTAGGCAAAATTAAATCTCATTCATCTGATTATTTTCATCACGTTAAATTTATGTTAAGTCAGATGATAAAAGATCAGAAAATCCCGTGATATAAACATCAAAGTAATTGAAGAATTCAGGATCTTTTTCTTCCTTCACCTCAATCAAAGTTTAATATCTGTAACTGAAAACAAAACAAATCCATAGAAATTTTGCATGCAGAAATAATATATGAGTGCCTGTCTCAATTTGTTGTTGTTGTTGTTCATATTAAATGCAAAATGTAAAAAAAAAAAAAAATTAAAAAATTAAAAAAAGAAAGTAAAAACAAAAAACAAACTCAAAGGAAAACCAACTGATGTCTTCTTACATAGACAAATTAATTTCTTAAGGGGAGGGGCGGGTCCTGAAATCAAGATTTTGGCTGAAAATATTGAATTTCCGATGTTTTTTTTTTCTTCAAGCTAAACCATTTTATTTCAAGAATTTACTGTTTATATGGTCACAACTAGCCTATTTCATGTGTAAACTGAGCTTTTCCTACAAAGGGGGATGTCTAAAATATCACTCAAATTCGCTTCTGATGGTCAATTTCAACTAAAGCTATGAGGTCTTTACACACTAAGTTTGAAAATATTCCTCAAGAGAAAAAGCCAGGCAAGAGAAAGCGGCTGAAGAGGGAGTCCAGTCTATCAAGCTGGAATGTTCTGAGGTAAAAGGAACACATTATGTCATAAGGAACTGGTTGAAAAACTTTGTCAAAACTTTAGACGCGATTATCTCGAAACCTACTTTTTGAGCACACTTTTCCCTAAGGCTTTTTTATTTACCAACAGATTTACTTGAAATTTAGCATGAATCTTCCTGCATATGTTGTAAAATAATAAGTATCGGATTTGCAATATTTTGCTTATTTTTTTAGAAAATGTTATCTAAGTGCCAGAAAAATGAGAAAAAGTACCATCTTGCCATGTACAAATTAAAAAAATTTGTAGAAGAAAAACTGGCAAATTTTGAAGAACTGATACTTAGCGCTGTTGAGGTTAGTGAATACGATGTGTGTGCAAAATTTGAAATGTTTTCATTTAGGCCTTAGACTTTTGAAAATTAGCAATTTTTTTTGGCCTGAAATCCAGTATGGCGGCATTTCCATGGCAACCAACCATCCAAATTATTTTTTGACACATTCCCTCCTCTAATTTGGACATGCTGAATTTAAATATGATCCCTAAAGAAGCCTAAATTGAGTACTTCAGAAAATCACTCTCAGGACTCGCCCCTCCCCTTAAAGCATTATTGTGTGTTGGTGTTAAAAGCAGTATATTGAAATTATTGCTATATTGAAAATCCCACACATATAAATTTTGTGTGCATAATATTAAGCCTTCTAAAAAAAGACATCTTTTTTTTTTTCAGAAATCAATGATTCAAAGGCATGCAAAAAAAAAAAAAAAAAAATCCCACTGAAAGAGGAATAACTGCAGCAAAAAAAAAAAGGCTGAGGGCAGCTAAACAGATACTAATCGCAATTATCAGCACACAGCACAGAACTAAGGGGCACTAAGCAAGGATTAAATCTGCCATAGAACATCTAACTCGAAGTCATATAAATAAATCAATGTCCAAGATTTTAATCGTTTAGATTTTTAAAAAAACAAAAGAGGGGAGGGGGAGATAAAAACAACAACATCTCATTACTATAGAGAACACTCACAGAAGCTCTGTGCACAGAGGAAAAAAACGAACAAACCTGCATGACTGTGCCCATGATGGGCAGGTTGAGCGTTTCTCCTGGCACAGGTAACGGCCACTGATCAATGTCATGGCAGGCTGAAATATCAATTTGTTTACTTTCAATATGTCATGGACCAGTAAACATAAACAGTAAATACAGAACTGTATTTTATGAGGACATTTCATTACCAATTTAGATCTCTCCAAATCTGTTTGCTGTTCTCCCTTCAATCAAAAGTTTAAACAGATAATCACGCCATAATTGCAACAGAATGGATAACTACTGCTGCAAGAACTGCATGCATGAAATGTACCTTTGTACTGATTTTCAATACACTTAGACTGATTAAAAACATATGCCGGACAAAAAGAAAATGACAAACAAACAACAAAAGTAAAAAAAATAAAGCACTTACCAGCCTCAAGACTAGGTTCTCCATTATCAAAGTACTCAGGGGCAATAATGCTGATGACTTGGTTAAATAAGGCCACAAAAGGCAGTTTTGTAATAAGCACCACAGACTGAAAGACAAATATAAAAAATGTCTGACACCATCCACCTCCATATGGTAAATAAGCTCTTAATATGCCAACACAATTATGCATCACTGATTCTCTCTGTTCAATTCAGCATTTTCATTTGTTTAAGATTGGAAAAGCAGATCAGATCAGTAACTGCCTTTATCAAATATATATCATCTGGAGAACAAAACCGTGTAAAGCATCCAAAGGGGGAAAAAAAGGAGGGGAGGTCGCAGAGAAAAGAATTGTTTGTTGTTTCTCACATTCTTCAACCTTATAAGTATATATATATATATATATCTTACACTGGTTAAATAATGTCTTTTTTTTTTTAATATGGTCTATACTTACTTTTTGAAAATAACCTCTTCGTATAGATCTGTCTTTTGTTTGTCTGAAGTAGACAAAGCCATAATAGTGGGCCTCGTCACACTGAAAAATCAGAAATTTCTACAAGATCAACTGACAATCCTAGGAAAAGAACATCAACATTGTTTTATATAACTTAATATCGCTAGAGGAATCAAGGTGATTATGATATTTCTCATCAATATAACTCATGTATGTACGGCTGAATTAAATGTAGTCTATAAAATTCCTTTCCAAAAAATGGTCAGATATAGAAATGACATGATGCTATTTGTAAACAGCAAAACTGTTACAAACAAAACAAATTTACTAAATTTTATTCCACAGTATGTTATCACAAACAAAAACAATCATTTCTCTTAACGCAACTTTTTTGGGAGCTGTGACATACAAATGATTCTTATGAAAATAACATACTGATTAAATAAAAACGAAGTCATCAGTGATTTGGATGTATAGCCACCACGACTTTTATGTCAAAATTGATTGTTATCTGTAACAACTCTATCATTTTTTCAATAAACTGGAGAAACTGAGAAAATAATAATAATATTCACGTTATTTATGTTAACTGAAATTGAAAGAACTGGAATATTCAAGACTATGTACTTTGTGACACCATATTGTTTTCACCAATTATTTAATATCATATGATTTTTCTGACTATAAAAATAGCTGACAGTGAAGATATGAGGCATTCTCAAAAGTTGATCATCTGAATGGGGACGGTGGTAGTGAAATTTCAGAAAGGTTTAAGAGAGACAAATACATCACACATTGAAATTTGATCAATTAATGAAGCCTGCAAAACAAACAATAAAGCTCAGAGGGTTGGACTTTTTTGTTGAAATACCTTTAAAGTTGATTTCAGTATCTTACGGGTTTAACTTTTACATCAGAAAATGCTCAAAATGAGGTGAAATCTAATGTAAACTCAATATGATAATATCTGAAACATCAGCTAAGAACTGAACAATGATGGATTTTCCCAAAACTTTGACACTGATTTATGTTAGGTCATATGCTCATGATAAATGTTTTGTTGTATGTGTTGTCTCCTTAACAATTGAAGCAGTAAATACATCTTATTTAATAAGACTCAAAATCACTTATATTCTCAGAGATTGTCATATAATTTTTATAGCTAATCATTTACTGGTGAAGACAAGAGAACACTAAATCATTAGAATCATTCAATAATAATAATAAAAAAAGAATGAATAACAATGGATGCCTTGAGTAATCTTGTGGGGATAACTTTTATCCCAAATCATTTACACCAAATCACATGACCAAAGTGAAACAAAGAATAAATGTCATTCATTGAATTTGAATCAAAATATACATTATTAGAATAAAAAAAGAAACAGCATGTAATTTATGACAGTGCAAAAAGCACTTCCACGCCATAAGTATCTAACAGAGATAACATTGACGAAGAAGATCATCACTAAAAATATTCTGCTTTGAGAAATTTAGATTAGATCTACATGCAGAGATCCTGCAAACCAATGATTGCCTGTGTCGTTACACAGGAAAGGAAGTGGTGAAAGGAGTGGCGAAAGGAGATAAACAAAGCAAGGATGCTTTCACCAAAAAGGTTGACCCTTCATGATATTTTCACACTTTTAATAAAAATCTAAGCTTTTCAATGCTACAAGAAGTTTGCATTGTTTTGAGAGAAGTTTGCAAGTTTCTACAGGAACCTGGGAGTGGAATTTTCTGATTACACAACCAGTGGAAATTGCAAGAACTTAAAAAATCCCAAGGCAGTGCTGTCATCATAATCACCGAGATGAACTGGAACAATTTTCTAGATTTAGATCGCGAACAGTTGTCCTCTAATATTAGTCTTTCTAAAACCATGGGCATATTATTTGTTGTTGTTGGTATCATATGTGCTGATTTTCCATCAATGAGGAACTAAACATTACGTACTTTGATCCCGATCTTCAGACAGCCACCGAACAGCAGTTAGGCTCTCATCCAGAGCATGGGCAAAAATTCTATCATACTTCCAGATTCCACTTCCAGTGTCACTGTTATCGTGTGGGACTTGTATCTCATTAAAAATTATTATAAAACTGCAATTGACTTTTGGACTCAGCAAAAGCCTGCAGTTGATCGGTTAAAGGTAGAAAGGTTGCGACAACCAGAAAGTCGGAATTCTGACTAAAGTAGGAATTTTAATTAAAGTCAGAAGTTTGACATCCTGGAAGAAGGGCATATGGTTGACAAAATATCTTATAGAGATAAATTTTACCACGACATTTTATGGAGATAATACTTTTGGATTTTATATACGACCAACAATTACTCAATTAATTTTTTTCATTGACCCAGTCGTGCCTTTCTTCCCATTTTTTTGCAATCTGAGTGACAATTCTTTGATAAGAATGCCTGAAGAGGGCTTGAACATGTGGAAGTGACCTTTTTTGCATGCATCATACAGCAGTCAGAAACCTAAGTAAGATCTGGAACTCCAAATTGATCTCAGTAACAACGCAGCTCAGAATATTCAATTCAAATGTTTTATAAACGCTATCTTACATATGCCTGTGAAAGTTGGAAAATGACAAGGGGAAGAGAAAGGGGGTTGAATAGTTTTGAAAACAAATATGTACGGAAAATTATGGGCATTAAATGGAATGAGTTTTAAAAAAGTGAAGAAATAAGGGAAATTTCAAAGCAGCCTGACATAGCAAACATAATTAAGAAAAGAAGGTGGCACTACATTGATTACACGCAAACAAGGAAAGACAGCAAAATATCAAAACAAGAGCTGAGCTGGGAAATCAAAGGCAGAAGAAAGAGGGGTAGACTGAAAGAGACACTTAAGAGAACTATCATGACAGAGACCAAAGAAGCATGAATAGAGAACATGGTTGAGACAGCACAGAAAAGATCAGAATGAAAGAAGATTGTGACGGCCCTAGGCAACATATGACGATGCTGGGAGGATTTCAGATACGGAGATAGTCTTCTTACAACAGATTGAGAATGTCTAGAAGTCATGTTGCAACTTCTTTTCAGATACTAGCACTCAACGTTTTTCCAAAAATTTGATTAGAATATTATTCTCACCTTTTAAATACATAGGCAGGAAAACCCTAATTCGACGTAATGACCATAAACTAAGGTGTACTAATTTTACGACAAGTGTTATCTCTCCCACCTACGCCAATTTTCCCACAATAAAAAACATAAAGGTTCATGAAAAAAAAAAATCTTTCCAGTCTGATTAAACATACCTCAAAGTTAACTTTGTTTCTGAAGACCTGTTATGGAACTTATTTTACCTTTTGCCATTTCTTATTCTCTTTCTCAAAAGGAGCAAAATTAATTAAAAAGAAAAAAGGAGCATGATTTTGTGTCCCCATTTAGACTCACAAAATTTCTCTTGTGAAGATAAAACCTTTCTTCTAATTGTTAACATCGAGCAAATTTTAACAAACTGTTGGTAGAACATAAGCTTGTTTGACCATAAAATGATATCAAGAAAAGGGACTAAATACAAAACTTGAGAAATATATTAGTTTTTGTCATGTTCACTTTAGATCTGCAGCACTGGACAACTTTTGAGAATGCCTCAGATGTCAATGATATTGACTTGATGAATTTATTATTTATTAATCTATTAATAAAATTGTAATATAATATAAAGAAATTCACAATAGATTTGTTCCGATTAAGCGAAAGACTGAAATCCCTGTCTAATTTTAATGTGGAAGTACAAACAATCCAAACTGTTCACTGTCACTAACAGAGAAACACACATCAAAAAATGCACGAGACAGGTGACAATTGTTCTCGGATCTCGTGGTGAAGCGGTAACAAACATCAGTGGGTGTTTTATTTTTAGCAGGGGGTACAAACACTCCGCTGGGGATTTCAAGGTTTTTGCTTAGTTGAATATGAACTAACGATACAATATCATAATGTAACTGTACCAATTAAATTTTCTCCGTCATGTTTCCTCACCTGTAAAACCACAGGGCAGTCTCTGTTGTACTGGTGGTGAGCTCTCATCAGAGATTTTCTACCTGGACACTGACGAATCCTAAAGTGAAACTGTGTGTCCCCCATACATCCTGAATAGGTTGCAAAGAAATTTGTAATTAAGACCGGAACAATACTGAATGCATGAGGAAAAGAAAAGAGATTAGACAGTATAGCAGGAAGGATATGCAAAGAATCAATATTCCCACGAGCAAATTTTTATTCAAGTCAACATTAGATTATAAAAGTGTGTAAAAATTGGAGTGAAGAATAAGATAATTCTCAAAATGAAACTGAAAACAAGTACAGATACAATCAGAAGTTGCTGACTCAACCTAATAGCAAAAATTATATGCCCAAAACCTAAATTTTAATTCATGAATATTTACTATCTACTGCTACAAGAATAAGAGGTCAACTCTGGCCAAAACAATGTGAGGACCAGGAGAAAAAAAAAACAAAAATAAAATAAATTTAAAAAAAAAAGGTGGTGAAACTTTGAAACTCCTGCCTAGGATTTATCCATCAGCGTTACTTACCTGAATTTGAATCGGGGAAGGACAAGTAGCATATGCTCATTTTCTGTGAAAAGTAAACAACAAAATAGTGAATACTGAAGCATCTTAAGCATCTTAACCTAGATGAAACATTTTATTTTCCACCTCACATTCATGGTATTTGAGTTACAATCTTAATAAATCATATAAATCAGCTGTGAAACAAATTTCCGATGTTTTGCTCCGTCCCCATGTTAGTTGGTCATTTTCTTGAAAGTGATAGAAATGTAATTGTTAATGGTCAGTAGTTCAGTCTGAATTAAAATTATACCACTTACCTCTTTATCTGTCAGTTTTACATGGCCTGGATATATGAGCTGCAGAAAACAAAAAAAAAAAAGAGAAAGGAAATCATGAGGATTGCAAGCCAGAAATGATTGTTGAATAAGTAAGGGGGACTCTAATTACTTTGATATTCCTGTCTGGTAAATACCTTTTTTCCAACATTTACCAACAAAGTAAGTTATAAAAGGCATAAAATTTAGCTTTAAAAAATCTCAATCCCATTAGATATAACTCCCACAAAAACATAATATATAATCATAGTCTCGGAGACTATAATCCTCGATCATGCAAAGCCAGCAGCAAAGCTTAGAATCCCTGATTGGAGGAGCCTCGAATGCATCATAGAAAAAAAAATCCTCACCTGAAGTTTAATTTGAAAGAATAAGTTTGGGTCATGGGATTGTTTTGTGACAATACGTTGTGTCATAAGATTTAGATCAAGAAAGAATTGAAGTTTGTAGATCTCTCCATTCTACATCTCTGTCAATTACACTCTCAAAATGAAAAAAAAACAAAGAGACAGAAAAATAGAAACTTCCTGTCAGAAAGACACAAACACATGCTACAAGGAACAGAAAAGAAATTAATACAGACGTGTGTATGCAGACACGCTGGAGTCAGAGATAAACCCTCCACTCTCAGTTGATGTGTGATAATGTGTCTCGCAAAAGCATCTCCTTCAATTAGCCCCTCAACCAAAAAAAAAAAAAAAAAATATGTACAAAAAACAGACAAAAACTATGTCAAATACACACACATTATTTTTGTTATTATAAAGAAATAAATAAAACTTGAGCATAGCTGAGGCTCGAACCCTGAATTATGAGGTGAGAGCAATATCAGGTTCTTTGTCCATTCTACCATGGATGACTGCAATCTACTGGTAAAAATTAACATTAGGTCTACATAATATATTTTTACTATAGTCAAAAATGGAACGGATCATCAATAATCTTGTTTTCTGTCCTTTATTTCTCACTTTCTCTCATCAATGATTCAAATTTAAGTTAGGATTGCAGTAATTTTGAGATATTGTGGAGTTTTGGAAAGTAAGACATCAGATAGCTCTCGGAAATAGGCATAAAAAAATCAATGCAAAAAGCAGTCATGGATTATAGCCCTAGATCTAGAGGCTAAAATCCCTAATTGGGGATTACAGGCACTTCCTTCTGGATAAGAATGAATGCTAACTTGCTGGTGAACAAATCAATGTCTTTTTTTTTTTAAGTGGTTGTATTGTGGCACAATGTGATTTAGGCTTAGAAATATCTAGACCTAGATCTAGATAGACTCTAGACTAGGCTAAATCTAATTCTTGGCTAATCTACACATCCATTCTGATTTGTTTGCAAAGATCTCGTTTTCTGACCAGATGTAGATCTAGATTCTAGATCTAGACATCTAGATCTAGTCTAGATTCTAGATCTATTTACACAATTATTGGCACTACCGTCTGAGAGCAGTCCCTCCAGCGACCTGGCCTATCGATTACTGTAAAATGAGCTAGACCAACCCCTGGCCCTAACCTACTCAGTTACTGGGACCCTCGGCTGTGCATGCTGCCGAAGCAATAATCGCAGTATCGATATAGGCACTAGTTCATTTTACAGTAATCGATATGTGCCCGGTCGCCGGAGGGAACGCTCTCAGACGGTAGTGCCCAATTATTGATGGGGGCATTGTCTAGACTAGATCTAGGTAAGTCTATAACTCTAGAAACTATATCTATATCTACTGCACTGCAGATTAAGGTCTCATCATAAGATTTCGACCAGGTATAGTCCGCGTGGTCAAAAACAGAGACCGGGTAAACAGTAGATCTAAGAGTGAGATAAGCCTGCCCAACAGCTGATTTAGATAGCAAGATCTAGATCTAATCTAAATCTAGTAGTATAGAACTAGAGTCTAGATCTAGGCAGTTTGGTAAATCCTACCTCCATCGCCTGTCCGAGTTCTAAATCAAAGGTGACCACACAAGCACAATGGATCCAATTTGAGAACTGATCCCATGGTAAAACAGCATGAGATTTGGTTCCACCATCATCATTTTCATCTTCATTGACAGTGGGGCTACCTCCATTATATGAATACATCTCTCGGTCCTCCATCTTTATTTTTTTCCATCAACGACCTTCACCCTGAGCTCTCTAACCTAAAACGAAGAGACAAATATATGCATTTTAAATTACTTCAAGAATCCTTAATTAATCACACTATCAATTTTCAGACAAAAAATTTTAAATTCTCAAATATTAAAATCTAAATAGATTTAAACCAGCTAATTTTCCGGATTCTGCGAGGTGCGTTGTATAGAACACGATATTTGAGATTAAGAAGAGAAAAAAATTAACAAGATGGCCGTCTCGTAGGGGAAGCAAAATAATGTAGGGCAAAGTAAAATGGTGAGTGTGAACCTCCTGTTCATGGAAGTGTGTACTTAAATCTAGCTTATTTCGTACAGTGGATTTTTGACACCAGAGGAGTATTTGATGGTACTGGAGGTACAAGTTGTGCACAGTTCGTTTTCTCAAAACTGTAGGCGTAGAATCTAGATCTAGACTTGAAATTCCAAGTAGACTGTCCACTCTCGTTAGTGTTGAATATTCTTTGATTTGGAGTTGTGTAGAGTATTATTCATCATTTGTGTTGTGTTATTCTGGGAATTCCAGTTCCAGTTTTAATTCTGATTGCTAGCCAAACTCATTTTTTGTGTGAAAGTGCATTTCTTTATTAACACCATGAGAGAGGAAAATACTGAGACTCAAACTCAGGTACTGGGCTGAGTCACAAACTAGAATCGACTAGATCTAGATCTAGATTCTAGATCTAGATCTGGACTAGATCTAAATCACTAGATCAAGATCTAGACTCAAGATATCTAGATCTAGACTAGAGTTAATCATTGATTCCCACCAGTGCCATGATTCATTGATATTGATGGTCATTGTTATGATGGCGATGTGACCAGACTGTCATGCAGAGTAGATCATGAAACTGCAACAAAAAGCCGTGAGTTTTTGGCACTAGAGAAAACTTTTACACCATTATAAGCAAGCTAGAACCGACAAATAAACAGGAGGTCAAGGCACTACAGACTGAAGGTGAAAAGTACCAAGAGTAGGCTCATGACTTAATTACTGAGAAGTTTTCCTCACTATAGTGAGTACATAATACTCGCTTTGTCTGGCATGTGTAGTGTATGAGCTCACTACATGACCATAGGAAGGACTCAGAATGTACTTGGATCTGATGCCATTCAATTTCATCTGTCAATCTCAAGTTTTGCTGTTGGATCTTAATCTAACACAATTAAACTTTCTCTATCCACTATCAAATCTGTCTTTATAACTGTCATTATAACAGATTATTACTCTAAATCAGTGGTCCCTACTGTTTTTGCACTTGTGAGCCCTTACCAAAAAGCTTGAAAGCCACATGACCCCCTAGGATTGGCAGCTTAAATTACATTTCATTTTCTGTGATGGACAGGTGTTCCGTCACATGACTGCCATTCTCTCTCAAACGTATGATGTGCATTGATCCAAGTTTCATCCAAATATACGATATCATAGCCTTCGTTGCGGCGCTCTTTAATTTCACGGAGATATTTGCATCTGGCAGATGTTAAGTGCGGTTTCTCGCAAATTATGTTTCTTCCACTGGAACACTTTCGAAATGTGAATCCAGCACTCCTCACTATT
>JBCEWB010000018.1:768250-784271 GCA_039654565.1 Peronia peronii | reverse complement strand
TTAAATGTATTATCTATCACTCATAACCAAGAGTTTTTATCCTAAATTCCCTACCTACCTTGTATGTGTGTGTGTGTTTATTGTATGTATGCGAGCTTCTTCTAGAATCCAGCGGGCTCCCACAGCAGGCGCCTTGACCGATTCGGTCCTTCACGTGTGGCTCGCAGCGCGCGCGCAGCATCTATTGCACAATCTGACATGCGCATTTGCATTTTGCGGTCGTTTTCGTGCCCAAACACCCCTTCTGCCAAGTGTAGCTAGTAGTGGTCTCAGTAGGTGATTATAAGTAGCACGGAAAGGGCCTGTCGTAACTACGTGAGAACTAGCGTTAGAAGTACTCATAACTCAGGCCAGTTACGACAAGATTATAAATAGGGCCCAGTACAAACAACTTCTTTAGGTCCCACCATTCAACAATATTACAAATAGTAAATGGGACCCATCGGCCGCGGTGTTTCTCCCACCTCCCACCCACATGCCTTACCCACCGGGAAAACCCCCCCCCCCCCCCAAAAGCCTAATCTTACGTTCTCTTCACACATTTCATTCATCTGCGGGCAGATTTCTCGTATTTTATTGTAAGTGGCGGGTCGCGAAAACAGGATATGACATTTTTTTCTATTTGCGTAAATACTCGGCCATAGTAAATACATGTAGTAACTACAGTTTACACGCAAGACACAACAGAGGAAGAATGGTGAAGGAATGTGTCTGTATCGCATATGTGTGTGGTGTGTGTGAGAGAGAGAGAGAGAGAGAAAGAGAGCGTTTGTACTCCTTTCCCAGCCCGTCCGTGGGCCGAAGACTCAGATTACAAAAAAAAACAAAACAAAACAAAAAAACAACTAGATCTAACAACAACAATTGATACTCAATATTCAACCACTGTTATTTCGCCGCCCAGAAATACAACTGCCGTAAGTCCGATTTTTGCGATTTTGAGATATTTGAACCCTGAGTACGGATGGGTCTGGTGCATCATGTGACAAAATCTCGTAATTGTTTTTTTTATTATTATTATGATATATGATTTTTTAAAAAACGATGTAAATAAACATCATGCAAAAGTCTTGAAATGTTACTGTTGGAACTCAGGTTACCCTATATGCATTTCTACTCTCGTAATCTGTTTTGAAATACTACTGCTATATGTCGACTTACAGTTTATGTATGATAGAAATAACATGGCATGTCTCAATGTTGACATTGCAACTGGACTTACAGTGATTGTATTTCCAAAATATTCTCTAAACACAACATCACGTGTTTACGTTCTGCTGACATACAGAGATTGTATCCCTGTGAGTAATCGATCATTTCGTTGTAATTTTATAATCTACGATGACAAAAATATTCCGCTCATTCAACTTCATAAGAGTGACAGCCAAGCTGTCATATCGACTAGTATATGCCTACAACATGAAAATAAAAGATGACTTCGACTATGAGCTGCCACTGTCAAAAGTTAAGAAGCAGCTAAGCTATTGTCAAACTATGATGCAAAGTCTGATCATAGCTTAGACGGTTCAGGGATGGTGATTGTGTCCCATCCAAAAGAGAAATGGAAAATTTAGAGTACAATTTGTCAAGTGTAGATTGAGATGAAGAGAATCTTCTTCAACGGATGTGGGAAATTCTACAGTCAAAGTCCAGCAAGTAAGACAGACAAGAAAAAGAGTAAGAAATACAGATAAATGGACAATTAAAGAATGAAAAAGCATTTGCGAAACTTTTGTAATAAGGACAGTAATAATAAATTTTTAAAAAAGCCAAAGATAATAGAAAAGGAAAGGAGGAAATTTTCCATAATATCTGGAACTCAGGCTGCCTTAGCCAGCAACGAGATTATCTTTGCAGAGTTGACAAAAAGATGAAAAAAAAAAATCAGTATGAATAACATTTGAAACTTGAAGTAAGCAAGAAGATATTCCTGGGTACTCTCGACATAAGCGATTCAGTTGTTTTCACCGTTTTAAGGAAGATGACTTGTTTGGAGATCAGTGATGTCAACGAGGGGATCACACAAAAACAGAGGTAATCCCAATAAAAAAAAAAAAGGAAGACAAAGACATACCACAATAACATTCCTGGAGTAGCAAGTCGTCATTCAATAAAGGATTCAGAGCTAGAGTGGTAACAGAGCTCCCTCAGTTTGAAAACCATGTTTGACATGAATTTAGAAGAACAGGAATAAGAAGGAGTGAAAGATCTAATTAGTCAAAGCATATAGAAATTTTAACTATGCATCCAATATTACATTCTTTCAAAAGAGTGAAGGATCGATTTGATGTGTCTCTTGACATGCTAACTTGAAAGACCCCACAAAGAAGAAACAGATACAGACTACATGTATAAAGAACATATCACTCTACTATTTATGTTTTGTTGAGATTTAACGGCACGTCAGAGATTACGACTACATGTATATTGTGCCCAGCACAATGAGATACATTTACACGTCAAAAAAAATTAATCAAGATATATATAAAGTATAATACTGTATGTGCGATGCGTTTACGAGTTCTAAGAAAGAATATCAAAAGGTGTTTATAAATTTGGATAACCAGAGATTGTACAGCTAAACTAACAAAAGACAGATATAAGTAAATATGCGGCTTGCTGTGAAGATTATCGGCATGCTTTCCAAGTTATATGTCTCTGGTGGTGTTCTTAAATTCTGGTGTACAGGCCAATTCTGGGGGAAAAAAAAACAACCAAGATGGTCTGTGGCTTTGTCCTGCCAAATAGATCCTTCAGAGAGCGACTCGAAATCTGAGCTTCTCGAGCGTCTCTGAAGTTGGCGCAAATCTAAAATTATGTGTGCGAATGTCAGTTGACAGCACCTTAGCAGACCGTGGGCAAGATTCACTGTCTGATTAGATAGAGTGAAGTTTGCTTGCATCTGTTGACCCCATCGCCATGGTGATTTGATGTACACGTTGATGATCGGCTTGAGATCCAGATGAGGGACTCTCTCATCTAGAGGATCTAAAATCAGGCCAACATTGGCGAAGGAATTTGCTTGCCTCATATCTTGCAATATCTAGCTGCAGACCCACGCCGTCCCCTGTTGAACAGACTTTGAAGGAGGTGGGGTTATTCAGTGCCTAGACTAAGGACAGTGAGTTTGAAAAGATACGAAACTTTTGCTATGTGGATGGCTTTCGCCTCAGCCGTGAAGATAGAGAACTGTGGGTTGAGAGCATAGCATGTGCTCCCCAGGACAAAGAATGAACAGGCGCTGAGGACGGCAGGAAAAACAAAGATGATATCCTAAAAAGTTTGCAAGACGTCAAGAGTTTTGCAAGAGTGATGTTTCGATCTAGATAAGAGGTACTACCAACTCCAGTCGGCATGGCATCATGTTTATACCACAAAAGGAAATTAAATACCTTTAGTCTAACCATTTACGACTATAGGAATGGGAAAGGCTTTGAAATTTTTGGAACGAGATGCACGACATAAGAACATTAATAAGATCATACCATGTGTTACCAGTTACATGCAGCAAGAGAGGGAGGAAAAACTGTTCTGTTTTATGACAGCTGTGGAGGTCAGAACAGGAACAGAAGCATGCTTTCAATGTTACGATTTCTACTTTGAAAACTTCAGTTCGAAGAAATAGAGCATGTAATAGGCAACAGCCACAATGAGGGTGACAGCGTCCACTTTGCTACTGAAAGGTGCAGCAGGAATGTATCTGTCTATACCTCCAGCAATGCTGTGCTGATAAGGATGGCAAAACGGACTCCTCCACTTTATCTTGTCCAAGAGCTAGGCACGTGCGACTTCTTCAATTTCAAATTGGCTGCTGTCATGTTACACAACTTTGAAGTGGACACTGACAAAGAAAAAAGTCAAATGGCTGAAGGTGAAAAAGATTTCAGATCAGCAAACAACCCCAAACATTGTAAATGTGTATTACCATTACAGTGACAACTGCCGTGAACTCAACCTCATTCAAAAACCCAGACAGAAGTAACTTATCCCAAATTTTGTGTCCATTCAGCTAGAGAATGTTCGTCACAAGTTGTATTCAATTTCTGAGGACAAATATGCGGCCTAGTCAGTTTGTGTGACAAGAACATGATACCACGGCCATACCAACAATATTTTCAATCTTTGCCTCATAAAAATTAAAAATTTCTCAAAACTTTCACGATGACAAGCTTAACTCTTTATGAACATTAACATTGTGACATGTTTTGAATTTGATAACACTTTTCACCTTTTATATTTCATTTTACTAAATGTCAAAGAACTGCATCAGATTGATTGTTCAAGTGATAATTTAAAATATGTAACTTTCCCAGTTAAGTTTTGACCTCTTTGTATATACTATTGATTTGATTGATTTACCTGATTATGTTCATCGACCCAACCAATAGTGCTGTCTTAAAGTCAAAAGCAAGTTTAAAGTGGTTATATGTATATAAAGATGACTGCATGCACATTTTTTCCACTGAAAACAACTGCATTATGTGGGTTGTTATTTCATATTTTGTTCTGTTTCATCTTTATTAGAAATTTGAATGATGTCATTAAAGTATATGTATGCTTTATAAGCCCCTCACTCACTCACTCATTCACTCACTCACTTACTCAATCCCTCAGTCATTCATTCAGTCACACCTGACGTCTTTCTACGAGTGGTCAAGTACGACAGCATCTTTTAAATTCAGTATATTATTTAATATGTCCATTATTCAGCACTACGTTATGCTATATGATTTGAACCATGACATGCAGTGTGGCCCATCTCTTTTATTACAGTTTGTCTTAAATGAAGGCAGCATACATATACATACACACAAACATACAGGTGAAGGCAAATCCCACAGAATGTGGGTTCGAATCTTGAGTTTCTGCCTAGCAATGTCTCGTATAAAGAATGTGAATCTCAAAATGCCATATACTTTATAACAGACAAGGTAGCATACAAAAGTCGTAAGTGTTAAATACAATATACACGACACAGACATCCATCATGTTTGTCTGTATACTATTGTTGTAAGTCGACTTACGTTAATAATAAATAAACCAAATTCAGAATACTGATGCGGTAACTCAATGTACGGTGATATTATTTCCCAAATTTTCAGTGATACA
Source organism: Peronia peronii (assembly GCA_039654565.1). Classification (NCBI taxonomy): domain Eukaryota; kingdom Metazoa; phylum Mollusca; class Gastropoda; order Systellommatophora; family Onchidiidae; genus Peronia; species Peronia peronii. The sequence continues at coordinate 779,162 of JBCEWB010000018.1, read as the reverse complement.
TTGCTGTATGTACATGTACTATATTTATGTTATAATTAGAATTTTATGGCAAAAAAAGCATATTACCTGTTCAGATAAAATTAACATGATGTTCTGTTAAAATTAAGACAAAAAAGAAGCAAAATAACAAAGTTATTCAGTTTTTTGTCTCTCCAGAAAAGGTGCTTTTTTTGACTTACGGCAGTAGTATTTCCGTGCGGCAATCTGTGCATTTGCATACGCGAGACAACCATCCGTTGAATGAGACGGCTTAGGTAGCTTCGTCTAGGCATCGAATTTCACCTCCAGTGATCAAGTTTATTTTTGTCTTCTGTCGTGTCAAATCTTTGTTTCGAAGCTCTTCCTCGATTATTTAGTGAAAAAAGTGTATTATTGACACAGGAGGCAAAAAGTTTAGGAATATTGAGGATGTTTCTTGTTACTATTCCCTGCAGCAATTCTTCAAAAGCTTAGATTGTTGGAATTTCAGATGTTATGCTCAATCATGATGATGCCCAAGTCCATACTGTCCAAAACAGAACCGTGAAAGATTTTGCAAAGAATATTATGATTATGACCGGGAATTATTCATGGAACACCCTCAAGATTTCCCCAGATCTTGACTTCTGTGATACAGAGGAGATTGCAAAAGTTAAAGAACTTAATCCCCCCCCCCCCCCCAACCTCATAAACCACCCCATCCTCCCATCCTAGTCCCGAAAAACAGAGTATATTTCAATCCTCGAAAATGATCAATGATGGACGTACCAGGATAGAGCGGGAAAGGAAGAGAAACAATTTTCTGCTAGAATCTCGGCTAGAACGAAGTACATATAGGCCTACACTATGGACAGTTTCCACATCCACTTCTCTTTTTCGATACAGACTTCCTAACAGAGTACCACTGCAGGAGAGCTGATTTTCATGGCTAGACCAGAAGTCTCCTAACAGAGGACTTTTCAGGAGCACAAGTGAAACTTCAACAAGGCATATACATGCTTATATATTCTTTCTCTTTATTTGCAGTTTGCCAATTCATTTTGGTTCAGTACAATCTATTGTCTATGGATTAACACTGTGAATATCATGTACGACAGTCCTATTACATGTACAGTTTTACATTCCTGTGACGTGACAATGGTGCTTTGTTCAACATCTTTCGTGTTTCCTGTGCCTATTTGACAAAATTTGCACAGCATGAAAAAAAGTGAATAATTTTGACAAAATGGTGTAAACGGGTTTCAAAACTTTTAAACTCAACATTAGCATAATTAGCGTTTTCTGGCAAATGCTTTTTTTTATGTGAAATATTAACCTACGAAAAAGTACCGGTAGCATGAGTTTGAATTTTTGACAACCCTGAAAAGCAAACATTTTTAACAAATATTTCACATAAACTGATTTATTGGTTAGTTGATTCTTATTAAGTTGTAGGGCAGTACACTGGCTGAGGTAAAAGTAGTGTAAAATGTATGAACAAATAGCAGATAATCAGGGCAATATAAAATGACCTAGTACATATACTAAGTGGGCAATATTGTGTTCATTCATCCAGTGCTCCGTACATAAAATACCCACATAGGCCTGCTATATAAGTGGGACAGAATTAAAGCTCCTTGAATACAAAAATGACACCACCCTTTAAAAAAAAAGTCTTGAAAATTGCGACAAAATTGAATTGGTTGATTTTTCTCTGACTCTGACAATTGCAAATGTCATGAGATATATTTTATGTCAACGTGTTATTCTGAAACGTCCTGGTATTAAAAATCCAATGTATAGATATAATACATATAGTAACTTTAAGGTGTGCCTCAAGCTTCAAAGCATATATGTAAGGAATGCTGATGGACTCGGGAATGAAGCTCTCATAAAAAAGCCCTCAATGTCCAATTTTTCACCTTTTCTTTTTCTAATGATGTTTGTCACTGATGATTTGATTTGATGGGCTTGCATAAAATTTCTTTGTAGATTTGCATCAATTATAAACTCTAATAATTAACACATAAATTAATGACAAACTTTCTTAACATGGTTCAATGCCCAATTTATATTACAAGTCATGACAGACTGATTTTTCTACTGTAGAAAAAAAAAAAAGATGAATACATACATAATCATATGATGAACTTTTCAATAATTATATATTAAAGCTAATAAAACATTGTATGCAGCATGTCCCAAAAGCAATGTCAAACGAGAAATAAATTACAAAGTATCAATAAGGATTTTTTCGAAGAAATGACAGTTTGAGCCATAGGGACTTTTTTTTAAAGACATCAGTTCTCAAAAACATTTCTAATATTTTTGCTCTTCAAGCAAAGACCTCCAGCTGGGCATTTCATTGACCCTCTGCCTCCAATTCATTGCTAAAAAATTTTAACCATACAATATCAGCACCCAAAAATATCTCTGGTAACTTAAAGAATCAGTGAGTTAGTAATGTGCAAAATTCAAATGACCATAAAAAATAAAAAGTAGGATTGTAAACTGATTAAAATCAGGTTTAGAACAAAAGTGATAATGAAAAAAACAAACAAACAAACAAACATAAAAAAAACAAACAAACAAACATACAAATACAAAAGTAAACAAAAGAAATACATGTATACAATATATACACATAATACATAACAAATTTTAGAGAGTCATGTACAAGACACTTCCATTATCTACTGTTTGTATTCCTGTCAAAAGATGTTTGAAGAATGTTGTCAATTCATGAAGACTGATAATACACAGTTATGCTGTTTATCACTGACAATTCAGAAAAATTGAAAAGTGTATGTTAACATTATGGACTGACTAAAACACAGTAAATTGACACTTTATTGACTCAATAACAAACCTGTAAAAAAAACTGAAGTCTGCAGAAATATCAGCTGATGTTGTGTATATTCTCTGCAGAAAGTTTTATCATTATCATGAAAGCGATTGGCATTTCCTCCATCTCAGCACTGAGAAGATCTTAAACGTGTTTATTTATTTCAGAAGTAAACAAGATACCTGTTGTAACCCATCCATCTATTAAATTCAAATGATACATGTATAGAACTGAGGAGACTCGAAGTGTTCAAATACTGTGCCCTTTGGGAGTGAACAAGTTGATTTGAAATTGGACCAGCAACAGCACATTTCCTTTCTTGATTCAAAAGTAAATCAACACTTGTAGATCTATTTCCTCAGACAATTGATAAGTACTATCATAAACAACTGTTTGAATGTTTTATAAGTTTTATTTACTGCAGCCTGGACCAAAAGCGACTGTGTGCTAGACAAATGAAGAATAAATACATATGAAGAAAGTGAATGAACTTGTACAATACATATGTGAACAGAAATCAGGATTGCATCCACACCCACTACCAGGTGGTTTGTACATCAAATATAATGACCTGAAAGTACCCATGCTACCTAAAGCAAAATAAATGTTTCTGAGAAAGAATTACAGCTGTTCATCTAACTTTAGACATATTTGGAAATTTGTATCTAAATCATTAAGAGTTTTCCAAGTTGTGGCAAAATTTCTTGTTCTGATGCTATCTCTTGTGATTTTGTAGTGCACATCACATATGCATATGATGATGTAAGTGTGTGTGCACAAGGGTGCAGATTTGTATAAATATGTTGTCTTACATTATATCACTGACAAACTACAACATCAAATGAAAAAAATTCCTCCAATGAACACTTAGGGTTTATTCTCTTACTGTCTGTAGAAATACTGTGCAACACTTAAATATGTTTTCAAATTACATGTACAGGATTTTTTTTTTTTTCTTCAATGCAGACATATACAGATGTGAACTGCTGACTTTTAAACAAACTGAATTTTTAGAGCAAAAAAAAAAATACTTTTAAAAAATAGCATTTGCAAGAATTTTTAAAGCAGGTTGGATAAGATAAAACAAATTCATAATACATGCAGATACTGGACAATCTGACAAATGTCCTCAATCTTACAACCAAACATTACAGATCATTTTATAGGTCATGTCATCAGTGAACTTGTACATTTTATTACGTCAGAAATGAAGCTCCGGCCAATTTAAAATACATCCACAATGAATGTGTTAGATGCAGCACATCACATAGCAATGTTAATGAAGAAAACATCACATTATTACATGTATGTGCATTTCAAGCAGCAATTTCTTAAACATCCCGATTATGATCAGTTATGCGTGATACAAAATACATGTATTTACTATTACTAATACTATGTTGATTGGCTCATGCAATTCACTGAAACTAGCAAAATCACGTCCAATTTATGAATTTACAGCAGTAACAAATGTGCTGTTTGATATTATGTTTTTGGCCAAAATTTCACGAGCAACATAAACTGCTAATTTTTTTTCATGCCACATAAGCTTAAAAAATTAAGTGTTCTACACATTACATGTGCAAAATAAAAGCAGAATGACTTGCTCAACATTCTTGAGTGTCCTTCCCAAAACATTTTCCTTGAAAACAGAAATCAAATTAGCAAACAATAGACCATTTACCTAAGATAGTGACAGTATACGCATAAAATTTAAATAAGCTGATCTGTTCTAGTAATACCAGTATGATCATACTATAACACACTCATCGGTCATGAAAGCTTTAAAAAAAATCCCACAATAAAATCAAACAACACACAAACAGGAACAAAAAAATCCAACAAAATGTTATGTTACATTACACATAATTATATACCATAGGATATAATCATAACAGTGGAGCATCATGCCTATCCTTTTCAGAGCCAATGAAAAAAGCCTGTAAGGCATTCAACAAAGAACAGAGTGCATAGTGTTTATATTATGTACATGTACAACAAAACGTAGTATCCCTGAAACCCACCTTTTTGAGAACAATTAATTTTAACTAAAATACTCACCAAGATCAACCAACAGACATTAACCAGAACAAGGTTAATAATATAATGTCTAAACAAAGGGTGTATTTTATTAAATACATGAAAATATCTGACAACGATGTGTTATTTTAGATTTTAAGGTGACATGTGGAGGAACAGCAAACTTTCCTCAACAAATTAAGCAAGTTTTGTTGGCAATGTATTCTTCTGGTTTTTTTCTAAAGAAAGTTTGCACCAAGAATTATAACGTTTCACATATTCTCCTCTGCTTTGCCCATCACTTGTTTTGTCTTTCATCTGAGGTCCTGCCAGTCACCCACCACAGAGCCCCAGTAATATTTTCAAATCTGTAAGTGCTATTTTATACATCAAACAAATTATCCTTAGGGAAACATAACACATACAGCTGCAACAAGTTTCCCAGCTTCTTCTGCTGTTCTGCATCAGAGTAAACTGAACTGCCCACATAGTCACTTTGCACTACACTGTTATTATTATTATTATGATCATCCTCAGTGTGTGTTGTTGCATCAGGAAAATTTAACCAAATGCACTCCTAGACGTTAACATAGAAACTAGGGCTATACAAGCATATCTTGCATGTCTCCGCCATGTAACATCTCAACTGAGACAAATAATCTAACTTAAATTCACAGAAAAAAAAAAAAAAGAATTCAAAAGACTTATTATGCATCTAATTTTTGCACCTTAACACAAGATGTTTTCAGATGATTAAATTTGTTACTGGGGTTAAGAATGCAGAATTTATCATAATGATATTTCACTCTAAAAAGCGAGATGGCATTTTCTGTGCCCGTGATGGACGACGTGAACTTCCAGTAGGTGAGGCAACATCTTCACTGACTTCCATCTTGTTGACTTTCCCCACTGTTGGTGTGCTGGAAGCGTCAGCTTGTTCTCGAGGAGATTTCACATTTCTTTGTGAGTCTGCTGTCTTTATTGCAATGTTGGTTCCTCTGCCCCTTCCTCTTCCTCTTCCTCGACCTCTTCCTGACACCGATTTGCTTCCTCTCTCCGCTATCTCTGACTTAATCTTTTCGATTTCCTCCATTTTGACTGCCTCAGTATCTTCTATATTGCTACTGCCATCTGCAATCTCATTTTTCATATCCTTGCTTGTGTTGTCTTCTTCATTTGCTACACCACCCTTTTTCTCATCATCCTTGCCCTGATTCTCACCATGTGATTCTACGTGTATCAATAATGTGTTTTTATCTGTGAACTTGCGACGACACTGTCGACAAACATAACCACCTGGAGTACGCTGAAAGCGAGTGTCTGACTCTTCCTCAATTTCTGCATCTTCCTCTGCCGATTCCTCCATGGGAACAAATTCTTCATCAGAACCATCCGATTCTGTCAATCTGGAGGAATTTGTTCTCTTCCTTGGTGTGGATAACCGAGGGCGTTTCTCTAACGGTCTATCATCTTGCGCCCTTTCTGATGTTTCCTCACTTAGATCAGATTGACCTTTATCTGTGGTAATAGTAATGTGTCCACTGGCATCAATTTTGACCACGTCGTCATGCTTGCGGATGTGAACCATCAGATTGTGTTTCAAAGATGCAATTTTATTGCAGATCTTGCATTTATAACCTTTCCCATCAGGAAGGCGCACCATCACTTTGCTTTCTTCTCTACATTTCTTTTCATGATTCACTTTAATGACAAGCCTGGTGAATGGAGCGCCACAAATTGAGCAAAAGAACTCTTTACCATTTTCCGTGTTGTCCTGCACAGGCACTATCTCTGGAATAGCAGTCTCTTTTCTGAAGCCATGCATTTTCTTCCTATGGGTAACCAAGAAAAATCTGCGGGTAAAGGTTTCCCCACACAACTTACATACAAATGGTTTCACATGAACTTTTTTGTGTTTCATCAGCAGGTACTGACTACTAAAGCATTTGTTGCAAGTTTGACATTCATATGTCCTGTCTCCATGATGAATTTTTACATGGTTCATGATCCTGTACTTCTTATACAACTTCTTATCGCAATGTTTACAGTAATAACCAGTTCTGTCCTCTGTCTGACCGTAATCTTGGGTATCCTCTACTATTTCCTTTTCATTATGCTTACGCATATGGGCATCCAGGTACAGCTTACGTGAAAAGGCAAATGAACACTGTTCACATTTGAAAGGTTTTGTATGAACTTGGAGATGTCTTCTGAGAGTGTTTGCACAAGGAAACCATCGGTCACATTCTGTGCACTTGTAAGGGTTTTCTTTTGAGTGCATTTTCACATGCCGATGAGCATTGACTTTCTGTGAAAATGATTTGGAACAAAATCCACAAAAAAATGCTCTTCGTGTGGAATCATAATAATAAGGGGCATTTGGTTTCCCTTGTTCAGTGCTACTTGAGGCTGGTCTAGGGATCACCTCTTTCTTTGGATTCAGCACTGTCTGGCGATTCCATGATGCTCTTCTACTTCCTACTCCATGTGTTAAAACATGTTTGATCATGTTGCCCAGCCTCTTCATTTCAATGCGACAAATGTCACATTTATATGTCTTCCCATCTTCCAAGACAGTATAGTTCAGATGTTCCAAGTTGCCCAGACACTCACTCTGGATATGTTTCATCAGTTGCACATTGTGAGCAAAGGCACCATTACACTGTGGACATCTATAAGGCTTTGTGTGAGTTTTCTTGTGTTTCACCAATTCACCCTTGTCAACAAACTGTTTCGGGCATTCGTCACAAACAAATGGCTTCTCCTTCAAGTGATGAATCAGATGCCTCATCATGTTTCCCCGTTGAACAGTTCTTTTACCACAATGTCCACACTGGTACATCTTGACAAACTCATTGGGCACTGGGGGAATCTTCAAATCTGGCATGTCATCCACATCAATAGCATCACTGATGTTGGCACCTGCAGATCTAAGTGATGTATTCATGACACTGTCCATACTTGTACCTTGATCAATATTGGCTACTTGCAGACCATCTGGCGTGACAGTAAACACCGCCTTTTGTTCACTGACTTTACCGTTTGCCTCATCAGGAGAAGTTTCGAGTGCTTCATGCTCCAGATCCGTTGACGTTCCTGCATCTGAAACTCTTGACTCTTTGTTTTCTTCTTCAGTTTCTCTTTTTATTGCAGTATCAGATGCTTTCGAGTCAGCTTTCACTATTCGGTGTTTGTATTCAAATGTCTGACCCTCCAATGCTGCCATGCTCATTTCCTCTACCCGTGTGCCATCATCATCCACGAATGTCTTCATGGTGACCTCCTTCGTGGAATTACCAGTTTTGACCATTGCAGTTCTGGATGCATGGCGTTGGAGATGTAGAGCCAAAAGAGACTTACGCAAAAATGATTTCTTGCAAAGATAGCATGGGAAAATTCTCTTGTGTATCATGGTGTGTTTTTTCAAGTTGCTAACATCTTTAAATCCTTTGTTACAAACATCACAAACAAAAGGGCGTTCAGCACTGTGATACATTTTGTGACGCAGTAAGTTGGTAGAGCTTGACAAAATTTTTCCACAAATGTCACATTCATTGTTCTTGTTTGAAGTTCCCCTACTAGCCCGTCGTCTGTTCTGGACATTCGTCAATTCCATTAATAAATCTCCCTTCATACCTTCTGGTCTAATTATCTGAATATGCTGCATTTCATCATTTGGCCCCTTAAATGCAAAGCTAAATGATCCATCTTTATTTTCAACAATCTGGGATACCCCTGACTCTGCTTCTTCGTCATTCTTCCCTGCCACCTTCACTATCCCTCCCTTATTCAACAGGCCCTCCACCTCAACAGTATTCCCATCAATATTAATGACCCCACCATGCATTAAGTCCAGTGACTGATCGGGCTGAATCACTTTTGTACTTCTTATATTACTAATTGGAGTGTTGAGGGGGATAGGTTTGCTCTTCATCACTGTGGGAGCCTTGGAAACAGCTACCTCAGGTTTTGGATGCTCCAGCTTCAGAACGCCAGCCTCCTCCAATTCTCGCAGAGGTGATACTTGATTTAAGGTCATGTTTGTAGGCTGCACAAAATTCAAAGAGAACATGTGAATATGCATTCTCCATATCAGGAGGTGTTATATAAACACTTCATTTTTAAATTTAAAAATGTGAATTCAAATTCCTGACAATTCATATTCATAACAGCAGGGCTGATTAGTCAAATTATCTTTCACTGAATAATTAAATAGTTTTCAAATACCTAATTATGAATACTCAACAATTTTAGTGAATAAGATCTTCACACACATTAAGCCATTGAAGTAGATATCACAGGCACCATGATATGATCTGAGTTATAATAAGAAAACATGAACAAAAATGAAAACAAATCAAGCCTTCTACCTGTAGCACTTGTTTGATTGATCCATCTTCACCAAGCTGTAGAATGTCTCTGGTCACTGTGACGCCCCCTGGTGTCTCCGGAGGAAGTACAATGTTCATGACGATTTGGGAACTTGGATGCTCTTGCTTAATCTGTTCAAGATGTGCATTCATATGTTCCTGAAAACAAAATTTAGAAAATCCTTACTTTGTAGCTTAAAAAATTACATTGATCACTGTTGCAACTCCTGACACAAAATTCAAGAAAAAAATGACAATAGTACAAAATATTTTAGCTGAAAAATCATGTCAGATATGGAAAAGACATCTCTCTCAATTTTTCAATTACATTCTTGATTTTAAGTTCATCTGCATATAACAAATATACAGTCTACATTCAGTTGGTCTAACTCTAAAGCTCTGACTGATTATTTTAAAAACTCAGCTGCCCGTTTCTTTAAGGATCTTTGAACATGCTAAAAAAATGTGTTGCAATATCGTTGCTGAATATGACAATCATACTCGTATTCTAAGCAGCAGCTCTTGTTTTTTTGAGATAAGTAATGATATCATTTTAATATGGCCTCCAAACAGAGGTGTGTCCTGAAATGTGGGTTTTGCTGAAGAAAAATTCAATTTTCTTTTTTTTACTTCAAGTTTTGCTATTTCTAAATATAAAAATGATATTACAAGGTAGATTTGTTCATTCTATTGTGTTTGATGCAAGGTCAAACAATGAATAACACGCCTACTGACAACCAGGATTTTGGCTCCCTCTGGTTGCTATGGACAATAAAAGGTCATCACTATTCCATTGGATACAGGCAACATATGCATAAAGCACTTGATTGTGACCTCTTCTAGCAATATCTTGAGCCCCAATGACAAGGATGGAAAATAAAGTAAAACATAAAACTGAGAAAACAGCTGAGACGAAATAGATCCACAATCACTCAAGAGTGTCAGTGTAAGCTTTTACCAAGTGCTCTAAAATGAACTTCTATCTGATAAAAAGAGAAATAATTCTATTTCTCCTGCTTCAGAGCACAGTTGTGGACCATCTGCATAATAAAAGCCAAGAACTGTTGGTTCTGACAAAAAAAAAATATGGGGGCCACAAATTTATGAAAGTTTGTATAGCGCAGATATGCCACATGAAGGAGAGGAGAGAAATAACTGATGTATGTCAATTTGTTCACAGCAAGAATAACTGGCAAATGTCTACAGGTTTACAGATTAGAAAAATGTGTGACCATTTAAGTATAATTAGCAAACATTCAGATTGTTAATAAGAGTTGTAATAATTGGAGGGCAAGTATATCACATATAGAGCAGTATGACAATAACTAGCGAATGTAACATCTATAACAGGTGAGGTGGTTGGAGAACAGAAAAGTCACAAGGTAGGCAGTATATACTGATATGATGGCAAACTGTGTGCCAGTACCACCCAATACAATGACGATCATTGAGGTGCTTGTGGATGTGGTCCTGCCAACTCGGATATGATATCAGACAGACAGACACACACATATAGACATACAGATTGACAGATGGACAGACAGGCAGACATAATTATATATATATATATATATACACTCTAACACGGTTAGTAAGAAAACACTTAAAAAGAAACTTGCGTTATTAAGAAAGAATCTTTGGCGACGTTTTTTTTTGCTATGTAATTTCTTATGCTTACAAAGAAATAAAACGATGGGCCGATATGAAAACTACGCTTATT